>JAJIBD010007550.1:0-89096 GCA_021461705.1 Cryptotis parvus | reverse complement strand
AAAAAAAAACAACACTTAATAGAAACCAGAACTCATGGGGCTCCTGCAGGGTCTTATTGAGCATTCCTTAAGCATTCTAGGAATCAGACTCCATCCCTGCAGGGAACTGGCTTCACTAACAAGTGGAGACGGCCCAGACAGGTTCTGCACATGGGAATGGTGCCAACCCTAGAGAACCCATATTCTTACTTGGTTGAGCTTTTTGGAAAGAAATTAGACCAGGGGCCGGAGCGATAGCCCAGCGGGTAGGGCGTTTGCCTTGCACGCCGGGCTGGCCTGTGCTGGCCTGGGTTCGATCCCGGCATCCCATATGGTCCCCCGGCACCGCCAGGAGTGATTCCTGAGCGCAGAGCCAGGAGTAACCCCCTGAGCATCGCCGGGTGTGAAGCAAAAAAAAAAAAAAAAAAAAAAAAAAAGGGCCGGAGCGATAGCCCAGGGGTAGGGCGCTTGCCTTGCACGCTGGCTGGCCTGTGCTGGCCTGGGTTCGATCCCCGGCATCCCATATGGTCCCCCGAGCACCGCCAGGAGTAATTCCTGAGTGCAGAGCCAGGAGAAACCCCTGAGCATTGCCGGGTATGACCCAAAAAGCAAAAAGAAAAAAAAAAAAAAAAAAATTAGACCAAAAATGACAAAATTAACTTTCAACATAGCATTGAAAAATGTCAAAGTTCAGGAAAAGAAGGCCACAACAGTACAGAGGAGAGGGCACTTGCTTTGCTCAAAGGCACCTGGGTTCAATCCCCAGCATCCCATATAATCCCCCAAACACTGCATAAGCAATTTCTGAGTGCTAAGCCAGGCCCCTGAGGACCGCTAGGTTTGACTCATAAACCAAACAAAATTTAAATGAAAAAGTTCAGGAAAGTTGCCAGCAGGAGGCTGAGTCTAACAGGGCCTTGTGAAGGGCCAGTGCCCCCAGCGGCCATGTTATATGAAAGCAACCAGGCCTCCAGCACGCCCCGACACCAATGAAGTCGCAGGGAGCCTAGAGAGCACCCAGAGGCCAAGGGTGGGCATGATCCCCAGGAGATAGCCAAGTGATGTGCCAGCAACTCAGGGAACAAGAAGCATGTGCAACCACAGGCAGGGCCCGGAGGCATCACTTGCTCTACGGCCACCGACTCTGGGGTCTTCACCCTCTGATTCTCCTGCTCCTCTCTCACAGACTCCTCTCCTCTTCCTGGGCAAAGGGTGTGCCCCCATGGGCACACAGCAGGAAGAGCTGCAGCAACCCCCGGTCATACACAGACCTGGGGAGGCAGCAGCACAGGGCCCTCCGAGGCGAACATCAAGTCACAAGCTGCTGGGTCAAACGGAGTTTTATTTCCACCTGTAACACTAGCAGGAGTTCAAAAGAAACAATTTACATGGGTGCAGTTTAAATGTAACAAAGAAAGATGTGAACTATGTACATGGAAAAGGGAATAAGGGCTTTTCCTCAATCTTCTATTTTGCAGTTTCTTAAGAAAAAAAAGGACTTTTCCAATTTAATTTAGTAGAAATCGATACAACTTTTATAATCAACCATTTATCAGCATAAACTTAAGAGAGGTTGGTGGCATGGTCATCTTGGCTCTTGACGTCTGGCACTTGCTAGAACCCAATAGCACTTCCCCAAGCTGATGAGACCCAAAGGTGGTGCCATCCAGTGGAGGGCCAATGGCAGCTCTCTATGCTCCCGAATCCAAGGACAAAACTCCCTGCATTCAAGCCGCAAAGCCAGAGCAAAGGACAAACTCTTCAGAGAGGATACTCCTGCCAGCTAAAGTGGTTCCCGTGCCGTGTCCCTGCTCCTTCAGGGAAACTGAAGGTTGCTTATTGCTGCAAAGCCAGAGGCGGCCCTTACCACCTCCACGTTGACCACGGTGCAGGAGGCAGGGTCCAGTAGGCCTCCCCACCGAGCAGGGAACCTCATCTCCTCACACACATCTGGGTCCAGCAGTGGGCGGTGGCTGAGAAAGTCACAGTGGGCCAGACACTTCGGAAACTGACGCTCAGGGGCAGCTGTGACTTGGGTGGCGGCTATGGCCTGTTACTGCCACCCCTCCCAGGAGACATCAGGCAGTTCAAACTGGGATGAGAGAGCAGGAGAATCCAGGACACGCGTCATCAGAACACCCTCCCTGCCCCATGTCCTGGCATGGTCGTGTGGCATTCCTGAGAGCAGGCAGCAGCCAGGAGGCAGCAGCCAGGCTCTCACCAGGGCACTCAGCACCCGTCTTCTGGGATTGCACAGCGGGCCCAGTGCTACTTTATTGCACATAGTCGCTCTTGAGAAACCGGCTCTCCTGCTCGTGGAACCCTGCACGGCCATAAGGGGAAGTTGGGGCCATGGGGACACCAACATCCAGTGGTTGCTGTTCACAACTGGGCCCCATAGTAGTCGGATTTGGTCACTGTGTAGGGCTGACCTGGCACTCTCACCAAATCAGAGTGGAACCAACACTGCGTGGACACCACCGGACAGAGGTCCCGGGAGAGTCCCTGGCAAGGGTGTGGCTCTAAGGGACGCCTTTAGCCATGATTCTTAGTCCAAGATGCCCTATGAGTGCGCGGAGGAGCAGTGCTGAGGCCGTGCTCCAGCCGCCAGGCTGGAGGAAACAGTGGAAGAGGGTGGGAGCAGAGCAGTTTCTGTAGCCCAGGCTGGCTTTGCAATGGTCCTTTGGAGCTCAGAGCTAGAGGCAGGCGGGCACTCCGGCGAGGCCGGCTCACTCTCTCCCCCTGCAGCTGCACAGCTCATATGTAAATGGGGTGGTATCGTTTGTGACTGATCTTTTTCCGGCAGGTTGGGCAAGTGTTAGCATTCTTCAGGGAGTCGCGGAGGCACTGGCTACAGAAAACATGGCCACACTCTGTGGAGACGATGAGGCGTCCGTTCTGCACGATCTGGAAAACAGAACAGCTGATCGTCCATGCAGCCCCTGTGGGTGCAGAGAAGGCTCCTGGCAACAGGTCCCACCCAGTACAGGCCAGAGCCATGGCCCAAGCATGGCAGTGCGGGAAGCTCCCAACACCACAGCAGCATGGCCTCAGCCCACCAGGGTCAGGCAGGGCAGCAGATGGCACCTCTGTTCAGGCCGACTTACCTCTGAGTACCCGTCCATGCAGATGGGACAGCTCACCGTCCCGGAGGGCCTGAAAGCACAGGGCTTCGTGTCAGGGACTCGGGCCAGACCCCACAGTGCTCGCTCTCAGGGTGTCAGAGAGGCCCCACCACGATGCTCTAAGCAAGCATCCCAAGTGTCTCAGCAAAGCCGACACCTCTAAGAGATGGGAAGAAGCGAGCCTCATCCTCCCCACCCAGCCTGTGCTCCCAGGAGCACCTCCAGGCACTCCTGTCCAAGCAGGAAAAGGCCTCCCCGGCCCCACCTCCCATCACACCCAACTGCCCTAAGCACTGTGGGGCGGGGCATGCATAGCACCAGGGTAAGGGATGGTACCTGAGCCCTGTTGCCCCATCATCCCGGGCATGCCTGGGTGTCCGCGTGGTGACATACACATCTCTGTCCCTGGACAGCTCCCCCGTCGTCGCTGCTCACCACACAGCTGTCAGTCTGGTCCTGGCGCGGTCTCCGCCCGTTCCTCCTGGGCCGTCTCCTCTCTGAGGTGAGGCCGTACTCAGGCCCAGGCCGCCCGCTCACCTAACCCACCCAGCAGCTGCGGAAGGCCCGGTGCCCTGAGACCCTGCCCCATACAAGCAGCCATCCAATGTGGGGCCTTCCCCCTCCCTCACAGATTCTGGAGTCCGCCTGCACCCAAGGAAGTCCCTGCCCCATGCAAGCAACTGTCCGAGATGGGGCCTTCCGCCTTCCCTCACAGATCCTGCAGCTTTTCCGCCCCAAACGGGCCCTGCCTGCCCCGAGCAAGAGGCCAGGAGACACTCACCATCCACAATCTTGGAGAGAGAAGAGAGAAACGAACAGTCAGTTTGGTAGCACAGTCGAGGACAGACCTCCTCCCTCTCCCTCCCAGGAGAGCCCTTGGGGCTGCTGGGCAAGCCACCATCCTCTCGAAGCTGACCCTCCTGCTGGGAGGGACCAAAAGGACACAGCTGTGTCCAGGAGCCACTCATGACTTGCGCCCCTTGCTCTGGCTGCATGCAGGCGAATGCAGGGACAGGGCGCTCCCCCACAAAGAACCTACAGCAACCTAAGGGCAGCTCGAGCAAACCTAGCTGAGGCAGCAGGCCCATCACTCCAGCGGCACTCCGTGGCCTGGCCCTCACAACAGACACTGACAACTGCAACTGACCTAAGAGCTGTAAGGACACAGTGTACAGGACAGAGCCTACCCAGTGGCCATTCCACTGAAAGACACAGGCACACTCCCCAGCAGCTGGGCCCTTCTAAATCCAGACCCCCAAAACCAGACGCCAACCCAGAGGGCCCCTCTGGGGGCTCAGTCATGCAGTGGCAGCTTTAAGAGGGAAAGATGCAGCAGGTCCAGCACTTCGGGCACAAGTTGGCCCTAAGGATCGCCACTCCCGCTTTGTGTAACCTGTGTTGAGCAGTGGGGCCCAGTGCCACCTGCTTTCACAGCTGCCAGGTTCTGACTCAGGTGGGCCAGGTCACAGGCTCTCGGCTATGAACAAGCACAAGCCCCTGCTTCACAAAGGTCAGCGGGGATTCCTTCAACAGACAACACGTGGGAGGTCCAGTCATGACCACCACGGTGTCCAGAAGTCAACAGGGTAGAGGCTGGACAAAGTCTAGTGGGTAAGGTGCTTGCCTTGCACATGCCCATACCAGGTGTGATCCTCAAGCAGAGGCAGAATAAGCCCCGAGCACCACTGGGTGTGACCCCAAAACCAAAGAAACAAAAAAGAAACAGCACAATGACACCACCCACTCTGCACTGACTGGATCCACAGCCAATACCTCCCGAGCATCCTCCTGCACAGAGCCTCACTAGTGGCCTCTGCCGGGCACAGCGGCCCACTAGCCGCCTCACCTCGGTGGGCACAGCATCCACTAGCCGCCTCACCTCGGTGGGCACAGCGTCCACTAGCCACCTCACCTCAGTGGGCACAGCGTCCACTAGTCGCTTCACCTCGGTGGGCAGTGTCCACTAGTCGCCTCACCTCGGTGGGCACAGCGTCCACTAGTCACCTCACCTCAGCCAGGCACACCCTTACTAGCCGCCTTGTACAGACATGGTACAGGATAGCACTGTAGAAGCTTCACAGCAGAACAGGTTCCAGAAGAATCAAATGATTTTTTGGAGGCTGGTGGGGGGGCACCCCGCACGCCACGCACACACACACACACACACACCCCAGCAGTGTACACACACACACACACACACACACACACACACACACACACACACACACACACACACACACACACACACACACACACACACACACACACACCACCCCAGCAGTGTCCAGGGATCGCTGGCTATGCAGTCACCACAGCAAGCCTCACCTGTTGTGCTATCTCAGACCCCTTGGCTGAATTCAGATTTTGCAGGTAGTAGCCCCAGGTAGACAGCCTCCCACCCCCTGCCAAGCACCACAGGAAAGGACCGACAGACAGGAAAAAAAAAAACAAAAAACTCCCCTAGAATCTTGAGGAACAGTTTAAGGAAGAGAATTTGGACACACGTGCACACAGACGCGTCTCCCAAAAGGACTGGCCTGCCCCCAAACATTCCACGGAAGTGGCCTGATTTTCACCTGCTGATTAAACCAGCACAACAAAGAGAAAAGATCTCACAGGATTCCATGAGTAGCATAAGCCCTGAGCATCGCTGGGTGTGGTGCCAAAAAGTCACAATCCGGTACAGCAAACTCTCTCGGAAAGTTCCAGCCAGGGGTCAGGGGCCAGGGCAGCACGGAGAGCTGGCAACCTATATCATCCCCTGAGCACGGCCAGGAGTAATTGCTGAGCATCGCTGGGTATGGCCCATAAAGAAGGGAGGGGGGGGAGGGAAAGAAAGTTATAGCCAATCCCAGCATCCATTTGGGACTTTTTGTTCTTTTTGGGTCACTCCCGGCAATGCTCAGAGGTTACTCCTGGCTCTGCACTCAGGAATTACTTCAGATGGTGCTCGGGGGACCATATGGGATGCCAGGGATCGAACCCAGGTCAGCCATGTGCAAGGCAACGTCCTCCCCCGCTGTGCTGTCACTCCACCTCTCCCCCTGCGTCCGTTTGGGGCCAAGCACTCAGCCATAATCTAGTCAAATGCTGGTCAGGAGCAGCAACCTCTGCGCTGTGGAGTCTGGGGGACTACGATGTGGGCCATCATAGTCCAACAGAGTGCCGCACCAACAGCCACTTGGAGACACGAGGTGCGGAGTCTGCTGTCCCCACCCTTCCTGTTCACTAGTCTTGTAGCTTCTCTGGGACCCTCTGACATCAAAGGTACAGGATAATCCAAGACCAGTCAGCAGTAATGCACCGACCAGCCCGAGTTCCAGCACCCCCCAGAGGAATAAAAGTGGGCCACAGTGAGCACAGGCTGCAGGCATGCTCGCCTCCTGACCAGACTGCGAGGTCAAGCGGGCAGTCTGTTCCCAGGCCACGCTACTGCAGCTGCCCATCACTGCCTCAACTTACCACAACAGAGTCGTTGTGTGTCAGGTCCACCACCACAGGCTCGAGTGACTCACAGGTGAGGTCCACAATCTCGTCTCCAGCTTCAACATGACGCATTGGAACAGTGTTAGGGGGACGCACAACCCAGGTAAGAGGACAGGCTTGTGCCTCTCACAGGAGACGTGTGCCTCCAACCATGGGAGTAACCCTCACTGCCAGCTCACGGTTGTCTGGGAAAGGGCCCAGCACACGCACTACACTGGGCTCCACATCTCTGGTGGCAGCATCCTCTCTATCTAACTCCAACTGCCAACACTGGCCAGAACCACCACCGGGGCTACACACTGCACCAGCCCCAGCCGACGGACAGGGACGGGAATAAGCCCCGCCTTCCAATATCCTCAGCTCAACTCCTGCCCCTCTCCAGCACCTGTCCCAGCTCCTGTCATAGGGGGACCCTAGCAAGCCCAACAACGAAACCCTTTAGGGGGCCCAATTTGGGGGCTTCCTTTCCAGACTCACTCAAAGGGGCCCTGGAGGGGAGCCGCGCCGCGGGATTCTGCTCAGCAAATACAGTGCTGACAAGCCCTCGGAGCAGGCAGGACCCCACAACCTGGAGCTCCCTCCCTGCACTCTCGCAGGCTTCCAGAGCCAGTTTCTTTCTTTTGGAAAGAGTTCAGGCAAAGTACAGGCAAAGGGCAGAGAGAAAGGCACGCCCACAGCAGCTCTATCAGTTCCACGGTCTAGGGGAAGACTTTTGGGGTGAGGGGGACACGTCCTGCTCACTTGGCTCCAAGTGTGAAACTACAGGGCCGGAGTAATAGTGCAGTGAGTAGGGCATTTGCCTTGTACGGCCAACTTGGGTTCGATTCCCAGCACCCCATATGGTCCCATGAGCACTTCCAGGAGTAAATCCTAAGTACAGAGCCAGGAGTAATCTCTGGGCATTGTCAGGTGAGACCCAAAAAACTTAAAAAAAAAAAAAAAAAAAAAAAACTAGAAGGTCACGAAGGTCATGTCGGGCCGCCCAAACTTAAACTGGGGGGAGGGGGTCACAACACCTTGGGCAACAGTTACAGGGACTAAAGAATAACGTAAAAGTGACTGTGTACAGAACGCAAGGGGCTCCCGGGGCTCACCCAGGCAGGCCTCTCCACCCCTCCCCGATGCAGCCTCACCACTTTCCACGAGTTCTATGGGCTCAGCTTCCAAGGCCATCTCAGGAGTGGAGGCGACTTCCCCGAGCACGCTTCTGGGCTGGTCTAGAATTTGATGTTCCACCACGACGCTTTCTCTGAAGAAACGAACAATCCCCCTAAGCTCCTGAGAAGCACAATCCCAGCTGGAAGAATGAACCCACCCGGGCTGGAGGGGTAGTGTAGCACTCGAGGGGCCTCTGCGGTGACGGCTGAGCGGAAAGCACGCTCCCTCCTGGGGCCCTGCCCATGCAATCCCTACCCCACGAGCTACTTCACAAGAGGGTGAGCACCGCAGCAGCCCCCATGGTATGTGCACGTGATCCAGTGCGGGGCAAAGCTGGGTGCTGACCAAAGCACCCCCACACAGGGACTAATTCTGTAGAACAAGTCTACTCTCTCTAGTCAGCATGTCTTGCAGCCAGGAGTCTCAGGTATGTCGTCAGGAGTCGGAAAGGGTTGGTTCTATGCCCTCCCCTTCCACTGAGTTAAGACCCAGGCTTCCTGCCTGGAGAGAAATGGGGAGCAGAGTCCTCGCTGCTCCACAGTCTGTGGGCTGTCTCCTCTACACTGCCCCAGGCCAGCAGGCCCCTCTGGCCAGATGCTCAGAGTTCCTCCACGGCCCACACTGGCCTTCACACGGTCTTCCTGGTCTCCTGTGCCATGCAGTCCTAAACAGCTTTTAGGACCTTAGGTTCCCCAGGTCCTAAAAACCCTCTGCTCAGAGCTGCCATCACAGACCCTCTTCCTCCTCTCTTCATGGAAACCGCCCAGAGAGACGGCTGAGAGCAGGACTCAGGCTGTGCACAAGCAGGCCAGGATGAAACCCCAAGAACTACATAGTTCCCCAAGAACTGCTGTGGAGTCAATCTAAGTTGGTAGTAGACACCCAACAAGCACCAACCCAACACAAACAAAAAGCTGTCCAGGGGCCAGAGAGAGTAGAGGTGACGGGAGTCTGTCCCGCCTGCACCGTAGCTGGGTTCAATCCCAGCACATGTGGTCCTCAAGAACCACAGGAGAACTCCCTAGGCATCATCTGGTGTGGCTGCAAAGACGAAACAGGCCCCACCCGAGCACTGCAGTCCCTCTGACGGCCTCATACCAGGTCCCAAGCTGTTCCCTGGCAATGAGGTAAGGACCTGACTTCAAAGGGGACAAGGGCCAGAGCAACAGTCCAGCGGGAAAGGTGTTTGTCTTGCACACAGCCGACTTGGGTTTGATCCTGACACCGCCAGAAGTAATTCCTGAGTGCAGAGCTAGGAAAAACCCCTGAGCATATCTGGGTGCGACCCAAAAAGAAAAAAATAAGAGGGCAGAGGGGCCGGAGCGATAGTCCAGAGGGTAGGGCGCTTGCCTTGCACGCAGCCGCCCATGCTGGCCAGGGTTCGATTCCCGCATCCCATATGGTCCCCCGAGCACAGCCAGGAGTGACTCCTGAGTGCAGAGCCAGGAGAAACCCCTGAGCATTGCCGGTTGTGACCCAAAAAAGCTAAATAAATAAATAAATGAATGAATGAATGAATGAATGAATGAATGAATGAATGAATGAATGAATGAATGAATGAATGAATAAAATAAGAGGGCAGGACACACAAAGGCCTGTGTGTCCCAACAGCAACCCTGGACCAAGCCACACTGGGGGCTGGCAGGGATATAAGGAAAGCAGCAGAAAGGATGGCTACTGGACATACACACCACATCTCACACACAATGTACACACAGTCCACACACACCCCATACCACATTCACATCCCACACAGTTCCCCCTGCACACACACACACCCTTCTGGGGCTACTGAGAACCTGAGAACCCCCACACAGACATACCCACACCTCTGTAGCTGCCCCATCTAGGTCCAGGGACTATTGAGATCCAAGGGGACATCTGTGCATAAAGTTAAAATAAGGCGGGACCCTCAGGCGGCCTTCCCTGGAGCTCAAGGCAGGTTAAAGGTCTCGCCAGCTTCAGCCTCACTAGGGCCGAGACTCCTCCAGGAGACCCAGTTCATTCCTAGCCCCTATGGACCACCAAGCCCCACCACATGCAGCTCTAAGCTGTCAGGCTCCCCAGCACTGAACAGAGCAGGGGAGGAGCCCTGAGCACTGCTTGGGAGGCCCCAAGACACATGAAAGCTAAGGCCCAGGAATGGCCTGTGTCTAGCTGGCCTGGAGGTGACGGGGCCGAGCAAACTCACTGTACTCATGGTGCTGGGGCAGACCGGGGGGGGGGGGGGGGCGCGCCCGGGTCTGCAGAAGTGTCTCAGCCGCACATTCTCTTCTCCAGCCGGTCAGACGGGCGAGTCCTGCAACACGAAGTCCAGTTGGAACCCTGGCCTAGCACTGGGTCAAGGCCCAGGCCTATTGGCACTGCCATGGACCCTGCCCTGAGACCACACACAGCCCATCATGGCCCTGAAGTTCTGTACAATCCGTGCCGGGTGCTCCAAAGCACCCACAACCAGAGAGGCCCAGAGCGGGTCTAGAGCCTCCGGTTCTTCAACAACCCAAGCCACCCTGTGCCAGCCAGCGGGGACCTGCTGCTAGGGACCAATGGGTGAAAAGGAAGGGCGGGCGCGCTGACAGCACTGGCGATGCACCAGGTGAGGGGAGGACCACGAGGAAGGAGTGGATGGGTGGCAGATGATGGCGCCAGCCTAAGTACCAGCACAGGAGAGCTCGGCACTGGAAGCCGCTGCTGGGTGCCCACCAGGAAGAAGGAACACGGCCCCACCCTGTTTTCACAGCACAGCTCCACTCCAGCACTGCGTCAAGCCCTGCAAGAACGGACAGGAGTGAGCACCCACAGGCTCAAGCCAGAGAAGACCCTCACCTTCCTCCTACACTACAGACAAACGAAGGAAAGTCATCATAGGCCCCAGGCCCAGAAGCCTCGGTGTCATGCACGGGGGGGGGGTGCCGCCTCCTAGTAACTTTCCAAGAGGCATAAGCCACCTTATTCTGAAAAGGGGCAACTGACCACGTCTAGGAAGCTCCAGCTTAGCGTCTTCTGTCATTCCTGGAGACTACGCAGGCTGGCCACAGATCAGTCAGGGAGAGCAGCATAAGCATAACCCAAGTATCTCCAGACTCCCCACACCCAGGCTGGTCCCTGGAAGTGCTTCCATTTCCATTGAGGTGGAGGTCGCAGTACACAGGGATGGGCAGGGTCCTCCACTCCGATGTGCTGCCCTCCTCAGCCAACTTCTAGACACTCCTGGAGCACACAGCACTGCCCTGGTCAACTAGCAATTTCAAACCCACTTCTTTTGATGTTTACTGTTTGTTTCTGGAGTGCACTGGGCAGTGCTCAGGGACCACGTCTGGTGGGCTCAGGAGAGCTTGAGGATGCTGGGGACAGAACCTGGGTTCTATCCTGTCCCAAACCTGGGCTATTTCTTGGGGAACAGGAAGGGATAAAGGTCAGAGGACATGGGAAGGCGAAAGCTGGCCTAGGGCCCCGAAGAGGCTGGTAAGAAGCAGGCACCCCAGTTCCAGTTCAGGGCGACTGGGGTTAGTCCTGTGGCTGGAATTCAAAGGTCACTTCTGCTCTCAAGTGGACATGTGTCAGGTGTGATAGGGGAAGGCCAGAACTAGGGAATTAGGAGGTTGGCTCAGCTGTCCCGGGTCTCCTGACTGGCTCTCAAAAGCCGGGACTAGGCAGGGCAGTGTGACCCCACAGCCAACTGCTGAGTCCATTCTACAGCAGTTCCAGGGAGAAACTCCTCCCCAACAGCCCAGCTGTGCACCTGCTCCATGCAGGAACCAAGGAGTCAATGGACAGGGCACAGTGACCAATAGGGTCACTACCACAAAGACAAGACCAGGGCAGGGCGACGGCGCGTCTGTGCAGGATGTGGAAAGCCAGACAGGGAGTGTGGGGAGGGGTCCATCAGGATTACCCAAGCAATGAGCACGCTGGGTGGGGAGGAAGAATGTTTTAGACCACCACTGTATGATCGTTGTAGAGGGGATCTCAACAGGATCCCAATGGGGGCCACAGCAATAGCATAGCGGAGAGGGCGTTTGCCTTGCACATGGCCAACCCAGGTTCGATTCCCGTCATCCCATATGGTCCCTTGAGCACCACCAGGAATAAATCCTGAGCAAAGAGCCAGGAGTAACCCCTGAGTGTTGCTGGGTGTGACAGCCCCTCCCCAATAAAAAGCCAAAAAAAAAATTTTATAGGAAAAAAAAAAAAACGGGGGCTGGAGCAACAGTCCAGCGGTAGGGCATTTGCCTTGCATGCGGCCGACCCAGGTTTGATCCCCGGCATCACATATGGTCCCCCGAGCACCGCCAGGAGTAATTCCTGAGTGCAGAGCCAGGAGTAACCTGAGCATTGCCGGGTGTGATACCCCCTCCCCAAAAAAAAAGGCTCCCAAATGCTGCCCCCTCTGCCCCTCTGGCAGGACGCAAGTAGGGTCTGAGTGGAGGCGCCAACTGCGCTGTGAGAGGTTAAAAGTAGAGGGAGAAGAGTTGGTGGCCATGGACATACAGGATGGGCTGGAGGAATGCTTCAGCCAAGCTGGGCATGGCGCAAAGCCCCCTCCCTAGGAGAGGGGCGAGGAAGGCAGCAGACAGTGGAGGGAGTGGCAGAGACGAGGGAGTGTTCTGACAGGCGCTGCCCTGGTCAGCCCCCAGGACGCTCTCAAGGATGCTGCACAGCAATGAGGCAGCTGGACCTGGGAGTGACTGTTCTCCTGCGCCTGTGCCCACTCTTCCTCTGCTGGGGTGGAGGGAGCCTAAGTGCAGGTTCTCCAGGGAAACAAGCACTAAGAAGGTCAGGGCCATAGAGGCTCTGGCTTTGCAGCTCAAGCTCAGGCATCCCGTTCTAGTCCAAGAAATATCATCCCCAATATTACTTTTAAGCGTGTACCCAAACAGGCACTAGGCACAAAGGCCACACATGGGTCAGAGTGACAGGACAGACAGGGAAGGCACTTGCCTTGCAAAGGCCACCTAGGCTCGATCTCCGGCATCCCATATGGTGCCCTGAACACCAAGAATAATTCCTGAGCAAAGAGCCAGGGGTTAACCCCCTGAGCATCACCAGGTTATGTCCCCAAATCCTCCCCCGTATCCCCCAAAAGCCTCTCTCAAGAGAGCAACCATGGGGGCCAGAGCGATAGCACAGTGGGTAGGGCGTTTGCCTTGCACGCAGCCAACCCAGGTTTGATCCCTGGCATCCCATATGGTCCCCCGAGCCACCGCCAGGAGTAATTCCCTGACCGAAGAGCCAGGAGTAACCCCCTGAGCATTGCCAGGTGTGACCCCAAAAAAACAAACAAAACATGGGGTCGAGCAATAGCCCAGCGGTAGAGCGCTTGTCTTGCACGCGGCCGGCCTGTGCCGGCCTGGGTTCGATCCCCGGCATCCCATATGGTCCCCCGAAGCACCGCCAGGAGTGATTCCTGAGTGCAGAGCCAGGAGTAATCCCTGAGCATCGCCGGTGTGACCCAAAAAAGGCAAAAACAAAACAAAACAAAACAAAACAAAAAAAAAAAAAAAAGAAAAAAGAGAGAGCAACCATGAGCTTAGGGACTGCCCTGCTCTTAGCCATTATGACAACAGCCCAAGGTGGTGGCTACATCCCTACACTTGGTCCGTGCCCTTCAATCCTCACCTGCACAACTGTTCAGAGTTACCGCTAACTCACTCCACATCAGAACTTAGTGGTCCACCATCACCCTGGGACCAGGCAGGCCTCAGGACCACTCAGGAGCAGCGAGACTCCTGCTTCAGCTGGTCATGAATTGTGTGGGCTAACACCCTGACCCTCAGCGGCCTGGGACAGTGCAGCTCAGTGTCCAGTACAGGCAGGCCCCTGAAGCACTCACCAGCAGACCAAATACAAATCCACAGGGATCCAGCACAGCTCAGGGTGATCACCCAGACAGCAGGAAGCCATCCTCGAGTTCCACATGCAAGTGGGCAGATACTTGCAGTGCTGTGGATAGGGTACACTGACCCGGGCTTGATCCCCGGTACCCCATTCCCAAGCCCTCCAGGAGTGATCCCTGAGCACTGGGCCAGGAGTAAACTCTGAGCACCACCAGGTGTGGCCTAAAAAGCAAAAGCCCAAAGCAAACCAAAGGTTCCTGGCGCTCAACAAGAAGGCTTTATTGGTTCTGGGAATCCACTGGGCAGGATGCGGCTAATCTCTCCAGCTCGGAGAGAGAAGGAGGTTAGGGTTAGTCCTCTCCCCCCAGCCAGCGGCTCCTCAGAAATCCCCCCGGAGAATTCACAGGGCAGGAATCCTCTCCAAGGAGATTTCTTTCATTTGAAGATTTCTGACATCATTCACTCAAAGCAGGGCACGGGCAGGTAGTCACAAGCAGGCAGCCCACGAGAAGCAGGTGTGCCCATCCTGACCACCTCTGGACCAGACGGATGACTTTCAGAACCTGACAGCAAGGGCTGGTAGGCTCAGTAGTGGATCATCTGCCCTGACACACAACATGAAAGCCAAAAGCAGAGAGCGACAGCCACCCTCGAGTGCCCCCCCCTGCGACTGCCCTGGAGCCAGATGCCTCCAGAGTCCAGCTTCATTTCAATAGGGTCTCCGAGGTCAATTTTAGTTCTTTATTTGTTTTGGGGGGGCCACAGTGCTCAGAGGTTACTTCTACCTCCAACACTCAGGAATTACTCCTGCTGGTGCTCAGGACCAGATGGGATGCTGAAAATTGAACCCGTGGCAGCTGTGTGCACGGCAATTGTCTTATTTTCTGTATTATCTGCCAGCCACCCTCTCCCCCAAATGTTTTCCTCTTTTTAGGCCACACTTGGCAAGGTTCAGTGCTCAGAACCTTATGAGATGCTGGGGATCCCACGTGCCAAGCAAATGCCCTCCCCTGTTATCCTATTGCTGACCCCCTGATCTACCACATATGGGAAGCAGCCCACAGGCTTGTTCTGTGTCTGGCTGGTTCACTGAGCTTAGCAGCTCTAGTCTCATGGATGTTGGAAAATTTTCTTTTTAAAACAAAATACGGGGCCGGAGCGATAGCCCAGCGGGTAGGGCGTTTGCCTTGCATGTGGCCAGCCCATGCCGGCCTGGGTTCGATCCCCTGGCATCCCATATGGTCCCCCAATGACCACCAGGAGTAATTCCTGAGTGCAGAGCCAGGAGAAACCCCTGAGCATTGCCGGTGTGACCCAAAAAAGCAAAAATAAAAAAATAAAATTAAATAAAATAAAACAAAATACGTTGGGGGAGTGACAGTATAGCGGGAGGATGTTTGCCTTGCATGTTGCTGACCCGAGTTTGAGCCCCGGCATCCCATATGGCTCCCTGAGTGGAGAGTCAGGAGGAACCCCTGAGCATCTGCAGGTGCCCCCCCACAAAATAAAAAGAATGTTTCCTGATAGACTGGTTATTAACCATCTGGGGAGGATAGAGTTCAGATGCAACGAGGCCCAGAGAGGTGGTCTTCTCTGTAGCAGAAGCAAAGGTCACTTTTGGTCCTGACAGGGAAAGGAAGGGATTTCCTGAGGGACAGGATAATCCTGAGGGATTATCCTCCCAAGACTCTCCCCTGCTGCTGACTTCATTGAGGTCGCACCATGGATCTCTCAGAGATGCACGCATAGTCCCTCTCTGACAGGCTTCCACAGGGGAAGAAGAGCAAAGGTACAGGAGTGGCACAGAACACAACCCCCGCATCTAACATGTGTGATGTCTAGAACAGCTGTTTCCGCTGAATTCAATGTCCTGGGCTCACCCAACAGCACCCACGGGTGAAATTATACGTAGCAAAGCTGCTTCTTGCCCTTCACTCAGACTGTCGCTGCATCTCGGTCGGCTGACCACACTTTCCGACTGCTCTAGAACCTAACACAGTACACCAAGGACTCCCTGTTCATTTTCTAGGCCTTTCCTGAAGGTTACCTACACTTCCCGGTCCTGGCTAAGTCAGCCATTTCTTCTGTCATACTATAAAGAAATAGGAATCTAAATGGAATATAGGTCAAGCTAGATTTGTACACTTGGCATTGAGATTTTTACAAATTGAGGGTTTGAGGTCTATGGTAACACAACAGTCACATTCAAAGCCTATCAAGAGCAGGATCTTATTTCTTTCTCTTTTTTTTTTCCTTTTTGGGTCACACCCGGCAGTACTCAGGGGTTACTCCTGGTTCCTCACTCAGGAATTTCTTCTGGCAGTGCTCAGTGAACCATATGGGATGATTGGAGATCAAACCCAGGTTGGTCCTGTGCAAGGCAAACACCCTACCCGCTGTGCTCTTGCTCCAACCCCTTGTTTCTATTTCAGTAACTCAAAATACTCCAAACTTTCCCACTATTACTAGATCTGCCATCATGATTATCTCCAATATGACCACAGTAACCATTTGGCATACCACAAACCACATACATCCAAAACCTGAGTTCCGCTGACAAGATGGCTCCCTGCCTTGGTGGCCTCAGGTCTCCCTATCCTGAACCTAATTCTAAAATCAGTTGGGGCCAGAGCGATAGCCCAGCGGGTAGGGCGTTGCCTTGCACGCGGCCGCCCGTGCCGGCCAGGGTTCGATCCCCGACATCCCATATGGTCCCCGAGCACCACCAGGAGTAATTCCTGAGTGCAGAGCCAGGAGTAGCCCCCTGAGCGCCGCCGGGTGTGACCCAAAAAAGCAAAAATAAATAAATAAATAAAATCAGGGGGCCGGAGTAATAGCACAGGAGGTAAGGCACTTGCCTTGCAAGCGGCCGACCTGGGTTCGATTCTCCAGCATCCCATTTGTCCCCCAGCACTGCCCGGAGTAAATCCTGAGTGTAGACCCAGGAGTAACCCCTGAGCATTGCCGGTGTGACCCAAAAAAGAAAAAAAAACTAACTTGCAGGGCCAGAGCGATAGTCCAGTGGGCAGGGTGTTTGCCTTGCACGAGGCCAACCAGGGTTTGATCCCGGCATCCCGTATGGTCCTCTGAGAACCGCCAGGAGTAATTCCTGAATGTAGAGCCAGGAGTAACCCCTGAACATTGCCTGATGTGACCCCAAAAGCAAAATAAATAAGTAAATAAATAAATAATAAATAAAGATAAATGAATAGATGAATAAATGAAATCAGGATAATCAGTAATCTTTTTGGGGGGGGTCTCATCCAGTTATGCTCACGTGGCAGGGGTTACTCCTGGCTCTGCACTCAGGAATTACTCTCCCAGCAGTGCTCAGGGGATGATATGGGATGCCCTGGATCAAACCCAGATCAGTTGCATGCAAGGCAAACACCCTGACCGCAGTGCTACGCCTCAGGCCCTCCAGTGTATTCTAAGTACACCATCAAAGCCACTTCCAATCAGGGCGGAGCGATAGCCCAGCGGGTAGGGCGCTTGCCTTGCACACGGCCGCCCATGCCGCCTGGGTTCGATCCCCCGGCATCCCATGTGGTCCTCCAAGCACCGCCAGGAGTGATTCCTGAGTGCAGAGCCAGGAGTAACCCTGAGCATTGCCGGGTATGACCCAAAAAGCAAAAAAAAAAAAAAAAAAAAAAAGCCACTTCCAATCAAAAGTTCACAATGACTAGTGCTGATGAAGAAGCAGGGGAAATGCTGTGAGACCAAAAGCTGGCTACTGTGCACCTCAGCCAACAGTGGGCAAAAAGTGACAGTACAGCAGGTACGGTGCTTTCTTTACACATGGCCAACCTGGGTTCAATCCCTAGCATCCCATAGGGTCCCAAGTAATCCCTGAGTAACCCGCGCACGGATCCAAATAAAATCAAAGAAAAGTTAAAGGACCACGCCAGTGACGATGTGATAAGAAACAGCCTCATTACTGATCTGGAGCACGTTTGAATGGTCCAGATATTAGACCAAAAAGACATTCCTTTAACACCAGGCTAACTGTGGAGGGGGACGGAGACTCAGGTCTGAGGAGAGGGAAGCTACAGCAGACGCTAGTTCTCAAGGTGTCCAGAAAGCAGCAGTCTGCATGATACGTACATATTCAAACAGAAAGAGCCAGTGCTGGTATAGACTTAGGGAGTGCTCCAGGAGATCTACTGAGATGATCTACAAGGGTAGAGATGCTAAAAGACTGTCAGTGCAGACAAAGCAGCCTCTAGCTGGGGCTTTCACAGCCAGAGGCCACAGTCTGTCTTCACCTCACAGGGCAAGCTGCCTGGTTCTGAGGGTTCAAGCACTGGGAACATGAAACTGGAACCAATGCTCACCAGTCTGGAGACCCAGGACCCAAGGAAAAGGTGGGGAGCCCAACAGTGCAGAAGAGTCAATTTTCAGAGGTCCTGCACACTCTTTGTCCCCTTTGTGTGACTGACCCAGAGCAACAACTACGTTATCAGGACAGACCAGGTCACATGCCCAATCTCCTAACACCAGCATGCTACAAACCTTCCTTCATGATAAATTAGACAAATGTAAGCCATCAAGTCAAGCCACTTTTGTTAGGAGTTTCCTTCTGCAACTAATGTTACGCCAGGAGACCACACAGCTTACAGGGAATACTCCCTGGGTTCGATCCCAGCACCCCATAATGTCCCCAGAGCCCACCAGGAGTGATCCGACTCCAGAGCAACTAAACCCTGAACACTGCGAGGTATGACCCAAAAACCAAAATAAACACAGAACACTGCAGGGGCCAGAGTGATGACAGAGTTAAGTAAGGTACTTGCCTTTCCCAGCCAACCCCAGTTCAAACCCTGACACCATATATGTTCCCTGGAGAACTGCTGAAAGTACCCCATGCCCCAAAGGATACTACGAGAGGGGCCAGGAGTGGACCCTGAACCACTGCTGGGACGTGTTCTGAAACCAAAAAGGAGGGCCGGAGAGATAGCTCAGCGGTAGGGCATTTGCCTTGCACGTGGCCAGCCCATGCCAGCCCCGGTTCAATCCCCGGCATCCCATATGGTTCCCCGAGCACTGCCAGGAGTGATTCCTGAGTGCGGAACCAGGAGAAACCCGAGGCATTGCCAGGTGTGACCCAAAAAAAGAAAAAAAAAAAAAAAGAAGGAAAAAACTCCTGGAAGCCAGTCGGCCAGCCCCTCTCCTGCACCAACAGCACCCACCCCGAAACGTTTCCAGGTCTCTCCAAGGTATCCCACACCAGTAGGGCGGACAGGACACAGGGCTTGCTGAGAAACCAGCTGCGCAGGCAAACAAAGACCAACAGGCGCCCTGAAATCCCTGAGGGTCCTGATGCGGGGAGCGAGCGAGATGATGCCCTATGAATCCATTCCCACGGGACAAACCTCTTCCAGAAATCGGGGCGCTTTGCTCAGAGCCCAAGTAAAGCTGGGCCCCGTCTCCCCGAGCAGCGTCTGTAGGCAGAGCAACGCTCCCGGCCGGGGGCCCCGATCCTGGGGCTTCCCCGCGGCCTTCAGGGAGAATCTGAATTCCCGGCTGCCTTGCGCAATCGGCTCCAGCTGACCTCTTGCACAATCCGAGCTCCAGGCTCCAGCGTCCCGGCCGCCCCCACCTCGGCTGGGCCTGCTCCTGCCTCCTGCTCACTGCTGCGCTCCGGCCTGAGCCCGGTACAGGAAAGGCCTCGAAAACGGCCTCAATCCGATGACTGAAGAGTGAGCTCACAAGCGGCAGCAGCAGCCACGACACCCGGTACCAGCACAAAGCCGGCGTGCGGGAGCGAGCGGCAGGGGCGAGCCGGCAGGAGGCGGGGGGAAGAACCTTCCAGGGAAGGTGGGCGTGGGGCCGGGCCTCCACTGCCCGCGAGCCCACCCAGGGGCCCAGGCCCCAAGATCCCGAGGAAACGGCCCGCGGCGCACCCCCCGGCCTGCTGGCCCCGACGCCCGCCGGCCGCACGTGGGCGCGAACGCCCAGAAGACGCCCACCGAGACGCCGCAAAGACCGCGGGCGTCGGGCCCTCAGGCCGCGCTCGCCTCCGGAAGCTGCGCACCAGGAGCCCACGGCCCACCAACGCCCCACACCTGAGGAACCGCCGCGCTCCGAGGCACCCCCCGCGCCACCCCCCCGGCCAAGCAGGCCCCGCGGCGGCGACACGGCGGCGCGCGAGCATACAAAGGCAGCGACGGGCGCGGGGCACAAACGCTCGGCCGGGTCGGGACCGCCCGGCCTTGTTCCGCCAGTGACCTTGGGAGCGTCGCGCCCTCCGGGCCTCAGTTTCCCCAGCCCCGTGTGCGGCCGCCCTCACGACGGCCGAAAGCCAGGCGGATGCTTCCCTGTTTCCGCCGCCCCCGCTAAGGACAGCTTGGGGCGGCCGGGGCCGGCGGGCGGAGGGCCCCCAGGGGAGGCCGTGCGGCGACGCAAACGCGTCTGCAGGCCGCAAAGCCTCCTAAGCCCCCCAAACCGGCCCGGTCCTGGGCCGTCGCCCCTGGCCGCGACACCGGGCCCTACCTGGAGCCAATCTCGTTCCGCGGACGCCGCGGCCGACGCCCCGGTTTGAGCAAAGCCTTCGCGGCCGCAGAGCCGAGAGCTTCTAGCCAGACGCCGCCGCCTCAACTGCGACCCACTTCCGCTCCGGGTCGCCGGCTCCGCCTCAGCGCGTCCTAATTGGCCGCCACCGCCCCCAGGGCCGCGCTCTCCCGGACTAAGCGCTTCTGCCTCACTCCCATTGGATAAGAGGATCATCTTTTACCGCTTTGAAACGCGCGGACTTCCGGCCCCGCCCAGGCGGGGAGTTCGAGCGCCCTCTTCCCCGAGAACTGCGGCTGCACCGCCTCTTCACGCAAGGCCTCTCGGGACTTGTGGTGCGGCGAGGGCGCTGAGGTTTCCGCTATGGGGCCGCGGCCTCGGGACTTGTTCCCCTGTGCCTGAGCACACTCAGGGCAGCTCCCGGGACGACCTATTCCAAGAGCACAGGCTGCGCCCCAGGGCTGACCCACATCCCAGGGTGTCTGATGGGGCCCGCGATCCTGGCCTGCAGCCCACACGGGACCTGGGGACAGCTCCCTGGGGCCACTGTGGAGGCCCAGGGCTAGACAAAAGTGTCCAGGGTCTGAGAGATAATGCGGGGATGAGGGGGAGCCTGAAAAAAAATGCGGAGGTGAGGTGACACTGAGAAATAGTGCTGGGGTGAGGAGGACCCTGAGAGATACTGTAGGGTGAGGGGGACCCTGAGAGATACTGTGGGGGGTGAGAGGGACCCTGAGAGATACTGTGGGGGTGAGAGGGACCCTGAGAGATATTGTGGGGTGAGGGGACCCTGAAAGACACTGTGGGGTGAGGAGGACCCTGAGAGATACTGTGGGGGTGAGGGGACCCTGAGAGATACTGTGGGGTGAGGGGTGACCCTGAGAGATACTGTGGGGCAAGGGGGACCCTGAGAGATATTGTGGGGTGAGGGGACCCTGAGAGACAAGGTGGGGTAAGGAAGACCCTGAGAGATACTGTAGGGTGATGGGACCTGAGAGATACTGTGGGGGTGAGGAAGACCCTGAGAGATACTGTAGGGTGAGGGGACCCTGAGAGATACTGTCGGGTGAGGAGGACCCTGAGAGACACTGAGGTGAGGAGGACCCTGAGAGATACTGTGGGGTGAGAAGGACCCTGAGAGACTGGGGTGAGGAGGACCCTGAGAGATACTGTGGGGTGAGAAGGACCTTGAGATATACTGTGAGGACGAGGAACCTGAGATATACTGTGGGGTGAAGAGACACTGAGAGATACTGTGGGTGTAAGGAGACCCTGAGAGACACTGTGGGGTGAGGTGACCCTGAGAGATACTGTGGGGGTGAGGAGGACCCTGAGAGATACTGTGGGGATGAGGAACCTGAGAGGTACTGTGGGGATGAGGAACCTGAGAGATATTGTGGGGTGAGGGGACCCTGAGAGATTCTGTGGGGGTGATGAGGACCCTGAGAGATTCTGTGGGGATGAGGAGGATCCTGAGAGATACTGTGGGTGTGAGGAGACCCTGAGAGATACAGTGAGGTAGGTGACCCTGAGAGATACTGTGGGGGTGAGGAGGACCCTGAGAGATACTGTGGGGACGAGGAACCTGAGAGATACTGTGGGACGAGGAACCTGAGAGATATTGTGGGGTGAGGGGACTCTGAGAGATTCTGTGGGGGTGAGGAGGACCCTGAGAGATTCTGTGGGGATGAGGAGGACCCTGAGAGATAATGTGGGTGTGAGGACACCCTGAGAGATACTGTGGGGTGAGGTGACCCTGAGAGATACTGTGGGGAAGAGGAACCTGAGAGACACTGTGGGGTGAGGGAGGACCCTGAGAGATACTATGGGGGGTGAGGGGACCCTGAGAGATACTGTGGGGGTGAGGGGACCCTGAGAGACACTGTGGGATGAGGAGACCCTGAGAGACACTCTGGGGTAAAGTAGGACCCTGAGAGATACTGTTGGGTGAGGGGACCCTGAGAGGCACTGTGGGGGTGAGGGAACCCTGAAGACTCTGTGGGGTGAGGAAGACCCTGAGAGATACTGTGGGGTGAGGAAGACCCTGAGAGATACTGTGGGGTGAGGAAGACCCTGAGAGATACTGTGGGGTGAGGAAGACCCTGAGAGATACTGTGGGGTGAAGGGACCCTGAGAGACACTATAAGGTGTGTAGGACCCTGAGAGATACTGTGGGGTGAGGGGTTCCTGAGAGACACTGTGGGGGTGAGGAGACCCTGAGAGACACTGTGGGGTGAGGTGACCCTGAGAGATATTGTGGGGTGAGGGGACCCTGAGAGACACTGTGGGGGTGAAGAGGACCCTGAGAGATACTGTAGGGTGAGGGGACCCTGAGAGATACTGTGGGGGGGTGAAGGGGACCCTGAGAGATACTGTGGGGTGAGGAGGACCCTGAGAGACACTGAGGTGAGGAGGACCCTGAAAGATACTGTGGGGGTGAGAGGGACCCTGAGAGATACTGTGGGGTGAGGAGGACCCTGAGAGACACTGGGGTGAGGTGGACCCTGAGATATACTGTTGGGTGAGGGGACCCGAGAGACACTGTGGGGGGTGAGGAAGACCCTGAGAGATATTGTGGGGTGAAGGGACCCTGAGAGACACTATTGGGTGAGTAGGACCCTGAGAGATACTGTGGGGTGAGGGGTTCCTGAGAGACACTGTGAGGGTGAGGTGACCCTGAGAGATACTGTGGGGGTGAGGAGGACCCTGAGAGATTCTGTGGGGGTGAGGGGACCCTGAGAGATACTGTGGGGGGTTAGGAGGACCCTGAGAGATACTGTGGGGGGTGAGGAGGACCCTGAGAGATACTGTGGCGACGAGGAACCTGAGAGAGATACTGTGGGGACGAGGAACCTGGGAGATATTGTGGTGTGAGGGCACCCTTAGAGATACTGTGGGGGTGAGGAGGACCCTGAGGGATTCTGTGGGGTGAGGGGACCCTGAGAGATACTGTGGGGGTGAGGAGGACCCTGAGAGACACTGGGGTGAGGAGGACCCTGAGAGATACTGTGGGGTGAGGGGACCCTGAGATACTGTGGGGTGAGTGACCCCTGAGAGATATTGTGGGGGTGAGGGGGACCCTGAGAGATACTGTGGGGTGAGGAGGACCCTGAGATATACTGTGGGGACCAGGAACCTGAGAGATATTGTGGGGTGGGGACTCTGGGGAGATACTGTGGGGGTGAGGAAGACCCTGAGAGATTCTGTGGGAGTGAGGGGATCCTGAGAGATAATGTGGGGGTGAGGAGGACCCTGAGAGATACTGTGGGGTGAGGGAACCTGAGAGATACTGTGGGGGTGAGGAGGACCCTAAGAGATTCTGTTTGGTGAGGGGGACCCTGAGAGATACTATTCTGGTGAGGAGGACCCTGAGAGACACTGGGGTGAGGGAGGACCCTGAGAGATACTGTGTGGGTGAGGAGGACCTTGAGAGATATTGTGGGGTGAGGAAGACCCTGAGAGATACTCTGGGGTGTGGGGGACCCTGAGAGATACTGTGGGTGTGAGGAGACGCTGAGAGACACTGTGGGGTGAGGTGACCCTGAGAAATACTGTGGGGGGTGAGAAGGACCCTGAGAGATACTGTGGGGGTTAGGGGACCCTGAGAGATACTGTGGGGGTGAGGGAGGACCCTGAAAGATACTGTGGGGACGAGGAACCTGAGAGATACTGTGGGGACGAAGAACCTGAGAGATATTGTGGGGTGAGGGGACCCTGAGAGATACTGTGGGGGTGAGGGAGGACCCTGAGAGATTCTCTGGGGGTGAGGAGGACCCTGAGAGATACTGTGGGTGTGAGGAGACCCTGAGAGATACTGTGGGGTGAGGTGACCCTGAGAGATACTGTGGGGGTGAGGAGGACCCTGAGAGATACTGTGGGGGTGAGGAGGATCCTGAGAGATACTGTGGGGACGAGGAACCTGAGAGATACTGTGGGGACGAGGAACCTGAGAGATATTGTGGGGTGAGGGGACCCTGAGAGATACTGTTGGGGTGAGGAGGACCCTGAGAGATTCTGTGGGGGGTGAGGGAGGACCCTGAGAGATACTATGGGGGTGAGTGGACCCTGAGAGTTACTGTGGGGGTGAGGGGACCCTGAGAGACACTGTAGGGTGAGGAGACCCTGAGAGACACTATGGGGTGAGTAGGACCCTGAGAGATACTTTTGGGTGAGGGGACCCTGATAGACACTGTGGGGGTGAGGGGACCCTGAGAGACTCTGTGGGGTGAGGAAGACCCTGAGAGATACTGTGGGGTGAGGAAGACCCTGAGAGATACTGTGGGGTGAGGGGACCTTGAGAGACACTATGGGGTGAGTAGGACCCTGAGAGACACAGTGGGGGTGAGGGGTCCCTGAGAGACACTGTGGGGTGAGGAGGACACTGAAAGATGCTGTGGGGTGAAGGGGAGCCTAGGAGATACTGTGGGGGGATGAGGGGAGATGCTGAGAGATAGTTCAGGGATGAGGGAACCCTCAAGAGATAGCTCGGGAATGAGGGGAGATGGTGAGATAGTGTGGGGTTAAGGGGGGACCCTGAGAGATAGTATGGGGTGAGGGTGGACGCTGGTAGTGCAGGGGAGGGCATGTTAAGGCGTGACACTGGAAACAGCACAGGGTAAGTTAAGCACTTGCCTTGCATGCCCTGATCCTGGCTCCATCCGTGCCACCATAAGACAGAAGGTGAAATTGGGCAGCCTCATGCCTGCCCCTTGGATAGTTCTAGGAGGGGCCTTGCAGAATTTCATGGAACACCATATTCAGCGGGACGTGGGTGTGGATTTGGCAAGCAGAGGAAAGCCAGGACCGGAATGAAGAGCTCCCTCGAAGGGCGTTAGCCTAGAAGGATATGTCCCAGCCTAAGCACAGCGGAATTGCATGTCACTTGCTGAACAGTCTCTTTGGTATTTGGTATTTTAAGTAAATTGTAAGAGAATATGGCAGAGAATACAGCAAGTTTGATCCCAGTGCAAAATACTGAGTTGGGGCTGGAGTGACAGCAGAGCAGGTAGGGCATTTGCCTTGCACGCAGCCAACCTGGGTTCCATCCCCGGCATCCCATATGGTCCCCTGAGCACTGCCAGGAGTAATTCCTGAGCGAAGAGCCAGGAGTAACCCCTGAACATTGCTGGGTGTGACCCAAAAAGCAAAAATAAAATAAAATACTGAGTTGGAATGCCAGCCCTGAATTCCTCCTGCGTCGTTTGACTTTAATAGTGATTTTTTCTTGGGGTCACACCTGGCGATGCTCAGGGGTTATTCCTGGCTCTGTACTCAGGAACTACTCCTGGCGGTGCTCGGGGACCATATGGGATGCCAGGGATCGAACCGGGCCGGCACAGGCCAGGCCAACCGCGTGCAAGGCAAACGCCCTACCCGCTGGGCTATCACTCCAGCCTCTAATAGTGATTTTCTTTTTTCTTTTTTTTTTTTTTTTTTGCTTTTTTGGGTCACACCCGGCAATGCTCAGGGGTTTCTCCCTGGCTCTGCACTCAGGAATTACTCCTGGCGGTGCTCGGGGACCATATGGGATGCCGGGATTGGAACCCGGCCGGCATGGGCTGGCAGCAAGGCAAATGCCCTACCCGCTGGGCTATCGCTCTGGCCCCCTAATAGTGATTTTCTATTTTAAGTTAAAATGTATAAGATTTTGAGCCAGAGAGAAAGTACAGTGGACAGGGAACTTGCCTTGCATGTGGCTGACCTGAAGCCGGTCACAAAAAAAAAACTCAAAGTGACTTGATGTGTGCAAGGCCCCAAACCCAGCCCCCCAGCATCCCACAACTGAGCATTGCCAGGTGTGACCCAATAAGGTGTGACCCTCATTGGAGAGGCCCTAATTGTTTAAAACATTATTTTCCAGGGGCCGGAGCGATGGCCAAGTGGGTAGGGCGTTTTCCTTGCACGCGGCTGGCCTGTGCTGGCCCGGGTTCGATCCCCGGCATCCCATATGGTCCCCCGAGCAAAGTTTGTGATTAATGATATATCAAAATGTACAAATTTAAAAGAAATGCAGACGATTCATAGAGCTGGAGGAATTTTAAAATACCTGATAAGAAAGGCAACTGAAATGTTAAAATGATTTTGCTTTAAATGCAGCTCAAAATGTGGAGGGATTTTCATTCTGAATTTGACTCTCTGCTCCAGGTTTTCCAGCCTACTCTGACATTCAGCTACTGTGGCATCCTTGGGGAGGGTCCCCAGCATGGAAAAGAGTGTCACCTCTGTGCTGGCCTGGCCTTGCTGCTCCAAGGAGGTCACTGGGCCTCCCCTCATGACCCTAGGTGAGGGGCCAGAGCGATAGCCCAGCGGGTAGGGCGTTTGCCTTGCACGCGGCCGGCCTGTGCCGGCCTGGGTTCGATCCCCGGCATCCCATATGGTCCCCCGAGCACCGCCAGGAGTAATTCCTGAGTGCAGAGCCAGGAGTAACCCCTGAGCATCGCCGGGTGTGACCCAAAAAAGCAAAAAAAAAAAAAAAAAAGACTCTAGGTGAGAGACGCACAGGGGAGATCTGCATCCGCTCTCCCCTAGCTTAGCTGACCCCTGAGGCGCCCAGGAGGGAACACGGGTTCTGGTCCTGGCCCACCACCTCAGTAGGGCCTCGGAAGCAGCCAGAGGAAACTGCTAACCATAATCGCAGCCATTTTCAACGCCTGGACTCCACAGCTCATCAGCACCCCACCCGAGAGAGAAACCGATTTCAAGCCCGACTCACCAGAGCCCCACAGAGCAGCCAACTTCAAACCCAGGTAGGCAATTCTCAGCGGCAAAAATCATAGGGCGTTCATGGAGATGGAGCTGGAGTTCCCCTTCCCTGCCTCTGTCCCGTCTGGGAGGCCTGGTGGGCCGCCCACAAACTGCCTCCAGGCAGTTGGCCATCATGCAGAGACTCAGACACACGGGGGAGAGCTGCCATCCGGCTCTCCCCACGCCACGCGGTACCTGAAACTAGTGGAACCAACCACATTCTAGAAACTCAGAAAGTAAATTCAAGAACAGAATTTGGCCAGATTCTCCTTTAACCAACAATAGGGAAGAAAATGGATTCATCAATACCATTGCCATTTGTGTGCTTTAACGGTCCATACAATCAGGGCCAGCTGAGGGAGCTGGCATGGGGATTGGGGTGGGTGGGAAATGAGGGTCTTTGGTGGTGGGAACACACTGGTGGTGGGTGTGGGGATGACATGAATTTTTCAATCAACAGTATTATGAAAACCTTTTTTTTTTTTGTTTTTGGGTCACAAAAATTGCCCCCGGCAATGCTCAGGAGTTACTTCTGTTACTCCTGGCTCTGCACTCAGGAATTACTCCCTGCGGTGCTCGGGGGGACCATATGGGATGCCGGGATCAAACCCAGGCCAGCATGGGCGGAGCTGCGTGCAAGGCAAACGCCCTACCTGCTTGGCTTTTGTTCCTGCCCCATGAAAACCTTTTTTTACTTTGTAAATCACAGTGTTTCAATAAAGAAGGGGAAAGATAAAATTTTAGGGCCGGAGGCGATAGCACAGCGGGTAAGGCTTTTGCCTTGCACGTGGCCAACCTGGGTTTGATCCCTGACATCCCATATGGTCCCCCCGAGCACCGCCAGGAGTAATTCCTGAGTGCAGATCCAGGAGTAACCCCTGAGCAATGCCGGGTGTGACCCCAAAAATGCCAAAAAAAAAATTAAAAAAAGACCTCGCATGGGGCCGGAGTGATAGCCCAGCGGTAGGGCATTTGCCTTGCGCGCAGCCTGCGCCGCCCGGGTTCGATCCCGGCATCCCATGTGGTCCCCGAGCACCGCCAGGAGTAATTCCTGAGTGCAGAGCCAGGAGAAACCCCTGAGCATCGCCGGGTGTGACCCAAAAAGCAAAAAAAAAAAAAAAAAAAAGACCCTGCGTGAGTGGGGTGGGCACCTGCAAAGAAACAGGCATTCTGTGCAGCAGACACTGCCGGGCTCTGTGGTGCCTACAGACACTGAGGTGGGGGGCTCCACTGCCTTGCAAACACTGCCAGGAGCTCTGCCCAGGTACTCTGTGGTCACTTTTACAAGACACCAGCAGGATGTCCCCATCCCTGTGGTCCAGGGAGAATTTTTATTTTATTTATTTATTTTTTTTTGCTTTTTTGGGTCACACCCGCGACGCTCAGGGGTTACTCCTGGCTCTGCACTCAGGAATTACTCCCTGGCGGTGCTCGGGGACCATATGGGATGCCGGGATCGAACCCGGGCCAGCATAAGCGGCGCGCGTGTAAGGCAGGCGCCCTACCCGCTGGGCTATCGCTCTGGCCCCATCCAGGGAGAGTTTTAGACCCTAGCGCCACTCACCATTCCTGGCCGACCTGCTGTCCTGGCCTCTGGGAGGGCCCCAGCAGAGGGAGGCAGGATGCCCACAGGAAGGAAGCCGGGCTGTAGCTTCAGAGCTGACCAGCAACTGCTCAGTGTGTCTCCTAAAGGCCCGTTGCTGAGAGCCAATTGAACCAACATGACTCGGCACCAGAGTCAAGGTCCTGGGTAGCCTAACTGCAGGGGTGTGCAGGTCGCCCAGTGGCCACAGATGGCCTCCTCCGGGACAAACCCCACATGGCCACAGTTAGCTAAGTCGGGTGCAGTTCCATGGGGACAGCCGAGCCCTTGCAGGCCATCCTCACCCGAACAAACACCCACCCAGCACCTCTGGGTCAGAACCTGGATCCAGGGAGACATGCCACCCACCCCTGAGGGACGGGGATCCCCTGCCATCGGGTAGCGCCAGGCCTGTTCCTTGGGGGTGCAGGACTGCAGGGTGTCTGCCCACCTCTGCAGGCCGCTGCCCAGAGATGGGCCTCAGCTCGCTCAAGGCTTGGGGCCAGCCTGCACCAGGCCACTCATCTACCCAGCCTTCCCCACAGGGACACTGAAACCTCCCCTTCAGAGACCCCAGGAGTTTCGCAGGGTGTCAAGTCCTCCCACGTCCGGAGGCAGCTCTGAGTCCACGAGTTAGGCCATGTGCATATTTATTTCCTGTGATGATGGAGGCCGCCCAGCTCTGTCCCAGACCTGTGGAAACCCCACCCAAGGTGGAGGCAGGGAGAAGCAGGCCTGCTCTGTTCTCTCCTGTGGTGCCCCCCAGACCAACCCCCAGCCGTGGTCTCAATCCCCGCCCACACCCAGAGCTGGGCTGACACATGTTCCGGCCCACCCGGAATTTCCGTGCCATAAACCTGTCCTGGAGCAGTGGCCCCCCACCCAGAAGAACATCTGGCCCCAGCCACCTCCTACAGCCAACTCTGACCCAAGTTCTTCTTTCCCAGGGACTGGACACAGGGTAAGGTGATGGGGAAGGGGGCAGAGCTGGTGGTCCAATGCCCAAGTCCCCAGGTTTCAGCCGTAGCTCAGCCCTGGGGCAGGGACAGTCTCTGCCTTGAGCCCCCGCCAGTGGCCTGGACAGCCTGGACAGGAGAGAAGGCAGCTGTATCCACTCCTCCAACCCCCGCACAGCCACAAGCCGAGATCACGGCGCTCCGGCAC
This sequence comes from Cryptotis parvus, assembly GCA_021461705.1. Lineage (NCBI taxonomy): Eukaryota > Metazoa > Chordata > Mammalia > Eulipotyphla > Soricidae > Cryptotis > Cryptotis parvus. The sequence continues at coordinate 59,511 of JAJIBD010007550.1, read as the reverse complement.
AGGCAGGGAAGGTACAGAGTTCTGCGTGTGGAGGAAGCTGTGGCCGCTTCTGAGAGGAGGTGTCAGAGGCCATCTGGGGCGGACCGGTCGCGCAGGAAGGGCCAGCACGCCCCATCACTTCGATTTCCTGATACATGGGGGCACTTGTTGAACATTCCTGGCCCGCAGTCTGGTGACACTGTGCAGGTGGAGGTGGGCGGAGTGGGGTCCAGGGCAGGGGGCGGCGCGGGGACCCCCCTGGCTAGGCGGCTTCCTGGTGGCGAGGCGAGCCACACGCCGTGCCCGCCGCCTGCCTCGCCCGCAGCGCCCGCTCGCGGCTCCGTTCCATTTGCAGGCAGCGCTGCACCTCCCGCTGGGCCTGCAGACCGGCGGGACGTGGGTGAGGGGCCCCCCGGGGCGCCTCCGTGCAGCCCCCGCAACCTCCGCGCCCCAGCGTACCTCTGCGCCCTCCCGGCGCCGCCCCGGGCTCCCTGCACCTCGCCCGCGCCGCCCTTGCCCTCCCGGCTCACCCGCTGTCTGGGGCGCGCGGCCGCGGGGCCGGCGGTGGAACCTGCAGCATCGCCGCCAGCCGCTGGCGCTCAGCCGCCTTCTCCCCCAGCGCGCGCTGCAGCTCCCGAACTCGCTCGTCCTGCGGGGGCGCCGTGCGTCGCGCCTTCTCCTCCTCGCACCTGCGGGGCGAGGCTCACTCAGAGCGGCCGGGCCGGCCCGGGGGTTCTGATCCGGCCCGGCCCACACAACCGGGGTCGCCCGTGGCTAATTCCCAGCCTTTCCCTCCGCCACCGTCTCTGCGGGGTGGATAGGGACTGGGGCTCCAGGCCACTATCTGCGCTCGGGAGCTTCCCGGGTACCAGTCGGCCTGCATCTGGGTCTCCGAGTGAAGCCCTCCGCGCCCCACCGCGCCCTGTGCAGTAGGGACAGGTCTCCCGGGATCGCTGCAGCGAGGGAGGCTGCAGTGATAGGCCGGAACTGCCTCTCCGCCTCCTGCCCCTGCCCATGCTGGCTCCCGTCCGCTCCCGCTGCAGGCACCACTGAGCCCCCAGCTGAGAGGAGGGGGCAGCGCGATAGCGCACCTCAAGGCGGCCGCGCGGCTCTGGGCGGCCCTGCACAGGGAGATGAGCTCCAGCGCTTCCTGCAGATCCCGGCTCCGGGCTCGCTTGTCCTGGATGATCTGGTCCCGCCGCGCCGCCTCCGCTCGCTGCTGCCTCTCCTTTAGCAGCGCTAGCCGCTCGCGCAGCTCCACCAAGGACATCTCCCCTCCAGACCGTACCCCGGGGTCTGCAGGGGGGCAAGGGTCTGCTGGGGGCAGGCGTGTGCCCCTCCCCAGTTCCATTCTGCCCCCTCCGCAGCCCGTGTCCTGTGGGGCCTGGACATGAACGTGGTTGCAGGTCCCACGGGGCCATCGTTGTCCCCCTGCCTAGCCTGCCCCTCACCTGGTCTCCCACACAGCGTTGGCTTTGGTTTTAGGCCCACCATACAGTGCTCAGCGCCAGTCCTGGTGGAGCTCAGGGGACCAAGTGGGGTGCTGGGGATTTCACCTGGCTTGGCGTGCGCAGAGCAAGCGCCGGCCGCCTCAGGCCTCTGTGCCAGTGACCTACCTGCCCTGTCCCACCTGGGGCCCACCGACCCGGACCCTGACCAGCAAGTGGCGCTGGCCGTGAACGCACCTGCGTCAGGTCCACGAAGCTTGTTCCTTCGCGACGGCTGTGTCTCCAGGGCCCGCAACTGGGCGGTGAACTCGCGGCGCTGCCTGTGCTCCTCCCGCGCCTCCTCTGCGCGGCGCTGCAGCAGCTCCCGGCTCTCCTCTGCCACCTTCTGGACTTGGGGTACAGACAGGGTGCGGCGGGAGCAGCACCCCGGGGAGAGGGGCCGCCCATGGCCCCTCTTCTACCTGTCTGCTGCCGGTCGTTCAGGAGCCGGGACTGCGCCACCTTGATGCTTTTCTGAACTTCCTGCACCTGCCCCACGCGTTCCCTGAGCACCTCCCTGCTCCTGCGCGCCTGTCTGCGCACCGCTGCATCAGCCGGGCCGTCTGCGGGTGACACGCACAGCATCGGAGCTGGCAGGCCTACCTACTGCCCCTACCAGGGGCCATCCCTGCCTCGGGACAGTGTGAGCGACCAGAGCCAGCCTGAGCCACCTCATCCCTCCTTCCTCAGGATGCCCCCAGCCTCTGTCCGGATCGTACAGTGAGCTGAGGGGTGCAAACCAAGGAAGCCCTGGGGTCCCCAGCCCTGGGCATCGTGTCTGCTGTGGGGGGCCCCCTTTCCCTAGGCTTGGCCACCCCTGGAGCTTGGTGTCCAGGCACTGCTCAGCATCCTGTGTGCTCTGATGTCTGGCTCCTTCCTGGCCTGTGTGGGTTGCACTTGGTCCACTTTGGGTTGTGTGCCCCGGGGACTCAGCCACCCCTTGGGGACATGGGTCAGCGTTCCTGCCGTGCCCAGGCTCCAGAAGCAGAGGGCGGCAGGAAGCTGGTACTCCGTGGATGCTGGCATGAGTGGGGTGTCGCTGGGTGGGTTCAGACAGGACTGCTGGTGGGGAGGCAGTTGGGCAGTTTGCCCTGTGGGAATCAAAAAGGGTGCCTGGGGGTTGGGATGGGCTCGGGCGGGGCATGTGACTGGCCTGGGCCATGCCTGGGCTCATCCTGACCATCACCTGCTTCCACCTCGAATCCTGGGGTGTGACCTCTAATTTCAAAGAAGGTTTCAGCTCAGAACTAGCCTTAGCAAAGAAAGGAGAACCCAGGGGGAAATATGGTCTTGGGCACACCTGTCAGTGCTCAGGGTTAGTTCTGGCTCTGAGCTGAGAATCACTCCTGGCAGTTCTCAGGAAACCATATGGGATGCCGAGGATTGAACCTGAGCCAGCTGTGCACGAAGCAAGCACCCTCCCTGCTGTACTATGGCTCCAGACCCCCAAATGCAAACTTGAAAATGAGCAGGTGGGGTCAGAATGAGTATAGCAGGGAGGGCATTTGCCTTGTTCATGGCCAACCTGGGTTCAATCTCCGGCAGCCCATACAGGTCTCCCCATCACTGCCAGGAGTAATTCCTGCCTGGCCTGGCTTCCCAGAGAGCATAAAGATCAAAACATGCTGAGGCCAGGGCTCTGGCTCGGCTGGGCTGAGCCCCACGTCCATCCTCAGCCACAGGAGGCTTGTTGGGCAGCTCCAGAGCACCGCATCCTGGACCCTGGCACTGAGCTGCTGGCTTTGCTGGCTGAGAAGCACCGGGAAGGGTCCCGGGGTCTCCTGAACACCATTTGGGGGAAAAACCCAAGTTCTAAAATAAAGGGACGTATGGGGCCGGAGCAATAGCCCAGTGGGTAGGGCATTTGCCTTGCACGCGGCCGGCCCATGCCAGCCTGGGTTTGATCCCCGGCATCTCATATGGTCCCCTGAGCACCGCCGGGAGTAATTCCTGAGTGCAGAGTCAGGAAAAACCCCTGAACATTGCCGGGTGTGACCCCAAAAGCAAATAGATAGATAGATAGATAGATAGATAGATAGATAGATAGATAGATAGATAGATAGATAGATAGATAGATAGATAGATAGATAGATAGATAGATAGATAGATAGATAGATAGATAGATAGATAGATAGATAGATAGATAGATAGATAGATAGATAAATAAGTAAATAAAATAAATAAAATAAAAAAAATAAAATAAGGGCGTGGGGCCAGAGCGATAGCCCAGTGGGTAGGGCATTTGCCTTGCACACGGCCGGCCTGTTTGATCCCTGGCATCCCATATGGTCCCCCGAGCACTGCCAGGAGTGATTTCTGAGTGCAGAACAAGGAGTAACCCCTGAGCATCGCCGGGTGTGACCCAAAAAAGCAAAATAATAATAATAATAATAATAATAATAATAATAATAATAATAAAATAAATAAAATAAAGGACGCTAAATATCTTCAATATATGCCAAGTGAATTGGTCAAGCATGTCTCAATAAAGCATTAAAAACAGAAAATGAGGGGGCGGGCGAGCCCAGCGGGTAGGGCATTTGCCTTGCATGCAGCCGGCCTCTGCTGGCCTGGGTTCGAACCCCCGGCATCCCATATGGTCCCCTGAGCACCGCCAGGAGTAATTCCCTGAGTGCAGAGCCAGGAGTAGCCCCTGAGCATTGCCGGTGTGACCCAAAAAAGGCAAAAAAAAAAAAAAAAAAAAACAGAAAATGAAAAGAAACATCCAGACTATACTACGGAAAGAATGCTTCAGTAAATAGCATTAGTAAAAAGCTGCTGAAGTTTGCACGGAGTAAAGGAAGTGCCCGCCGGAGGCAGGCTGGATGCCGTCTCTCTCCAACAGGTTGACACAGCTCCCTGAAACCCACTGAGCACGCACAGCTGAGGGCGCAACCAGACAAGAGGAGTCAAACCCACGGAAGAGCATGTGGCTCGGAAGGCACCTCTGCCCACAGCAGGACGCTGGGTCCCGTGCCGCCCAGATCTCGGCTCTCACCGAGCATGTCTCTGACAAGCTTCTCATGCGCACCCAGAACAGGTGAGCGGCGGTGAACATGCACAGGGCAGCCTGTTGGGTCCATTTCCCACTGTTTGGTCTTTCCTATTTTTGGTTCTTTACTTGATCTGGAGCCACACCTGGCAGCATTCAGGGGCTCTATGCATGAGGGTCGCCCGGCAAAACTCAGGGCAGCACCGGGTGCCGGGGACCCTACTCAGATCTCCACTGCCAAGGCCTGTGCCCCACCACCACCCAGGCCCCTGGAAACGTCACGACACAGGAGGAGAAAGCAGAAGACCCCTGGGGGCAGTGTGGGGATGAAGGCACAGGGCAGCCCCGAGCCAGGGCCCGAAGCATCCGGACTGGTCTGTGGAGGGCCGCAGCCCCGCGGGGAGGACAGCAGGGGACACTTGTCCCTCTGCCTCCCTCACCTCACTCACCTCCTCCTTCTTCTGCTCTGCCCTCAGCCGTTTCTCCTGCACCAGGTGCTGCCGCGCCACCTGCACCTCCTCGTGACTTAGTTTCCCCGCATGATCGCCGGCACTCCCCGGCCACCCGCTGCTCCTCCTGGTCCTGTGCCTTCATGGCCTTCTGCCACTCGAGGAACTCAGACAAGTCCCCGCCCCATCCACGAAGTTTCTCGATCCTGGAGATAAGGCCTGGCTGCCACCCCCTCTGGCACATCCCCAGAAGTCCTGGGGCCATGTGCAGGGCGTGGGCTGCCCGAGCCCCCAGGTGATGGGCTACCTGGGCACCCACACACACTCACACCTTCTCCACCCTCTCACCCTGCCTACCCATCTCCATTCGCTGTCCAGCTGCACCTAGCACGGAGTAAAGGAAGTACATATCGGAGCCATCTTCCCTCCAGCTGTCCACCCCTTCTCTCCCACCCTTCTCCAGCCGCATCTGTCCCTCATTCTCCAGGCTCTACACACAGGGTCACTCCTAGCAGGGCTCAGAGGGAAACATAGGGTACCAGAGATTGAATCTGGGTCCACTTTGTGCCAGGCAGTGAGTACTCCATCTGCTGTACTGTCCCTCTTGCCCTGACCCTCCTGTGTTATTGTCCATTGCTGATCCAACCATCTGCCCCTCCTATCACATTCTGCTGTCCACCACTTGTCCGTTCATACCTGCTGTCCACCCACATGTCCAGTCACATCTTGCTGTCCACCCACATGTCCAATCACACCCGCTTTCCACCCACATGTCCAGTTACATCCCCCAGCCCACCCACATGTCCAGTCACATCTTGCTGTCCACCCACATGTCCAATCACACCCGCTTTCCACCCACATGTCCAGTCACATCCTACTGTCCACCCACATGTCCAATCACATCCCATAGTCCACCCATATATCTAATCACATCCCGCTGTCCACCCACATGTCCAATCACACCTGCTGTCCACCCACATGTCCAGTCACACCTGCTGTTCACCCACATGTTCAATCACATCCCGCTGTCCACCTCTCTGCCCACCCTCTGCAGCTTGTCAGCTTCCCACGCTCCTGCCCACAACCCAGCTGTCCCAGGCCACATTGCCCTGGTTGGGGGCAGGACTAAGCTGAGGTCTGGCATATCCCTGGTCTCCCCACAGGGCCAGAGCCCAAGCTGTGCCCATCCGCCGGCGCCCAAGGGCTTACCGCTGCAGCTCCTTCTCCACTCGCCGCTGGTATAAGGCCCCGGCGCCAGGATGGCTGCCGTGTTCAGCTTGACAGGCAAGTTGTCAGGCTGTGGAAGGGGCAGGCTGTGGTTAGGGGCAGTACTGGGGGCCTGGAGATGGGGTGCAGGGGGAGCTGAGCGCCTCACCCTGTAGAAGGTCAGCCTCGCAGTCGGCTGGATTCGGGGCCACAGGTCCTGCCAGAGCTCAATCCTGGGGTCCTGCTGGACGCAGCACCTGGTGTCCAAGCCTGCCCACTGCATTCCAGCTCCCCCCAAGGCCCCCAAAGGGAGCCAGGCAGCATGGTGGGCCGGAAGGGGCAGGGCCTCCCCTGCCTGCTTTATAGGCACTGCAGCTCCCGCTGGGGACCACCCAAGGGGGACTTTGCCTCCTTTCTTGCTTCGGGGCTGAGCAGGCCTCTGGCACTGTCCCCAGGAAACACAGGGCCCCGCTGGGTACCCCAGCCTGAGCCAAAGGGGTTGCCCGGGGTGTGGGTGTCCACCCTGCCCCTCAGGCAGCACCGTGGATGGCCCTAGGGGACAAGCCCCAGGAGGAAGGCACCTGCAGGGATGTCTCCTCATGACTCCTGGGCATAGCACACCGTAGCTCCTTGATATTCGCCCTCAGCAGCAGCTCCTGGGTAGGGGTGAATGGCGGCAGGTATGGCCACACATTCTCCAGACACCCCCCAGTGTGTGCCCCATTCCTGGGTGAAAGCCCCACCCACCCACCAAACCCATTCACAGCAGCCACCTACTCCCTCCTTTCCTCTCCCACCACCCAGTGCATCCTCCCATCCTTCCCGTCCTCCCCCCGTCCTCCCTCCCATCCTCCCTCTCATCTCCCTCACCCATCCTCCCTCCCATCCTTCCTTCTGTCCTTCCATCCTCCCTGCCGTCCTCCCTCCCCCATCCTCCCTCTCCATCCCTCCCTCCATGTCCTCCCTCTCGTCCACCCTCCCATCCTCTGTCTCCATAACCTTTTTTTCTTCCTCCTCACCTTCCCAACCTCCTTCTTCATCCTCATTCTGTCCATCCTTCCCACCTCCCTGCCCTCTCTCTCTCTCTCTCTCTCTCTCTCTCTCTCTCTCTCTCTCTCTCCCTCTCCCCGTCCACTCTCCTGTCCTCGCATTCTCCTCCTCCTCCTCCTCCTCCTCCTCCTCCCCTCTGCCTTGCACATTCAGGGCCCCGGGGGTGGTGACCTCAGCCATCCGACGATTGTGCCTCTTGGTCAACTCCAGCAGCCGCCGCTCTCTGGGTGGCTGGTGGGTGCTCTTGGGGACCTGGTTGAGGGGGGGCATAGGTCAGCAGCTGCAGCTCAGAAAGTGAAGAGTGAGCTGGAGGCCGCTGCATGCGCAGGCACAGACGTTTGCCTGTGTGTCCACGTGGGTGTGGCTGTGTGCCCATGGTATGTGTGTCTATGCAGGTTCAGTACATGTGTGTGCACGGGTGTGTGTATGCACGTGGCGTGTGTATACTCGAGGGGTGTACATGTATGTCTGTGGATGTAGGTAGTGTGCTCGTGTCTACATATGTGTGTGTCAACGTGTGGAGTGTGTGCAGGTGGTATCCGTGTGTCTGCACCTGGTGTGTATGTGTATACATATGAGTGTGTGTGCAGGTGGTATCTGAGTGTCTGTACAAGAGTGAATGTATACGTGTGTGTGCCCAATGCATACATGTGGATGTGTGCAGGTGGCATTGTGAGTCTGCATCTGGCAGAGGGAGGGGTGCTGGGGCAGGGCAGGCAGGAGGCCTCTTGGGAGCTGCCCGGGATGAGGCCAGGGGACCCTCAGTGAGCACTGGGCTCTGGATTGGTGGATGGATGCACTAGACTGGGCAAGGGAGGTGGTGGGAGAGCCCGGGGCTGAGGAGGGGAGGGTCTGGGCACCCCTCTTTCACAGGCAGCACCCCTCTTGCATACCCTGAAGGCCCAGCCTGGCCTCTGTGTGTGCTCTGTCCGCCCACCCAGCGACCTCCACCATCCTGCTCACAACTGCCCTAGGCAGGGGCTCCCGGCGACCAGGCCTGTGTCAGCCTTTCTGGGCCTTCTTCCAGGTCTGTGTTCTCTGCTGCGGCACTGGCCACACGCTGGGGTCTGTGTTAGAGCACCGTGGGGACAGGTGCCCTGGCCAGGGCCTCCCCCCCCACACACCAGCCCCCAGAAGTGCTGGGAATGGGTGTGTAGCACTGCACCACACTGGACTGCCCAGGCCACAGAGTTGGTGCTGGACTGGTAGCAAGAAGGCACTTGAGGGCACTGTCCAGACCAGAGCAGCTGAGCTGGACCCCTCTCCACGGACATGGTTGGAAGCAGAAGTGGAAGGGATCATCAAGCGTGCCGGGGGACACTGGGGCACGGAGGCCACCCGCAGAGCTTTGCTGGACATGGTGGAGGTTTTTAACAGAACATTTAAAAATGCCGCTTTCCGGGAAAGGTCTGCAAGGCTTTGCTTAGTTCACCCACTCTGCACTGTCGTGGCCAGATGGACCAAACCCAGAAGGTTCAGCCAAGTCCAGGCCCGCTGGGAGCAGAGGGCAGCACTGCCTCGCTCTGGCCTGGGAGTGTGGAACCACCGGGGGACCACTGGCTGTCCTGGTCCCCTGCCCACCTTCAAAGTCCCTCTCCCGCCTGGTCACAGCCCTCAGTGGGCACCCACACTCACAGCTCTGGTCTTGGCCATGGTGGGCACCAGCTCGGGCACAGGGATGGTGCGGGGCCTGGGGGCTGTCAGCCTGAACTCCTTGGGCTCTGTGAACTTGGCCTTGGTTCTCGGGGTGCGGGATTGCTGGCTCAGGAGCCTCTGAAGGTGGCTGATCAGCTCCTGCACTTGGGGCTGCCACCTTGAAGGGAAGGTGGAGGCCCGGCTCAGGGACACTGCTGCAGCCGGCCAGCAGGGGATGCATGGGAAACCCAGGGCAGGCCAGTGCCAGTCTCCCCCTCCTGCTGAGGCACCCCACGTCCAAAGGCCACAGCCTGAGGAGAGCAGAGAGGACCGGCGCCCCCAGGAATCTGGGAGACCCCCCGAGGACAGGCGACAGCTGGGGCACAGCTAATCTGGGCCCAAGCAGATGGCACAGCAGAAGAAATTTGGACGGCAAAGTACATTCCCATTCCCAGGGCGGCTTGTCAGGGGAGGGGGCCAGGCGTGGGAGCCGCAGGAGAGGCTGGCAGGGGAGTGCCTGGGTCCTGGGGTCTGCGCTCAGATGCCCCAGCTTGGTGCCAGCATGCCCACCTGCACCCCTGTCTGCACGCCCACCTGCACCCCTGTCTGCACGCCTCCCCACACACTTGTCTGCATGCCTGCCCACACACCTGCTCCCACACACCTGCTCATACACCTGCTCCCACATACCTATTCCCCCCCACACCTACTCCTACACAAGCCCAGTGCCCCTGCCTGCCTGGCTTCTGCCTCTGCTGAGGGAGACTGGGCATGTATAAGGGCCCACGGGGGGGGGACAGGTTCTGCTCTCCCAGATCAGGGGTCCGGGAGCCTCCCTCTCTGCTAACCTCAGCAGGCCGGCGATCCAGTGCTGGGTGACATGTTCGGGCGCGTAGATGAGGCTCCACTCGTCCTTGAGCCACGTGCACAGGGTCGTGGGGTGGAAGAAGAACTGCAGGAACTGAAGGGCAGTCAGGGGAGACCCCGCCCCGAGGGGAGAAGCACCGGCTGTCTCTCCCCAGGGACTTTGGGGAGGGCCCTCCTGGCATTCGGGTGGAGTAGGTGGTCCCTTTATTGCCAACCAAGCTGGCTAGCCCACCCGAGGAAGACAGACAGCCCAGGACCCTCAGGCAGAGGTGCCCAGAGAATGTTCCAGATCCCCTGTCCAACAACGAATGGACAAGGGTAGGCGGTGGAGTTGGGCAGGAAGAGAGGGGCAGGAGGTAGGACCCTGGACAGGGTAGGAGTGGGGAGGCAGGGTGGGTGGGGCTCGGACCGGATGGGCATATAGTGGGCGGGGCAGAGAGTGGGCGGGGTCTGGCCTGGGTGGAGTGGGGGGCAGGTCTGCAGGCGCCCACCCACTTTGCACATCTTGTCCAGGGGCTGGGACTTAACGATGTCCTGGAAGCTCGGGAATCCTAGCTCCCTCCAGCTGGAAGGTGGCCAGGTAGCAGATCACTGTGGACAGAGGACAGCGCGAGGGCAGGAAGAAAGGGCAGGCTGTAGGAGCCTGGGCTGGCAGGGTGGACAGGGCAAGGGCACTTTCAGGAGATGGTCACCCTGTGTTAGGTTTTGGGGACTCCGGCGGGTACAGTCCTTAGAGGGAGGCATAGGAAGTGGCGTCTTCGGCAGGACACACTGTGGCTGTCCACAGTGGACAGTGGCTTCCAAAGCATGGTCCTTCCAGGTGTCTCTGGCTCCCCACAGAGTTTCAGGGCAAATGTCTCTCTTTTAGCCCAAGAGTTTTTCTTTGTTTCATTTTGGGACAAACTGTCTGTGCTTGGGCATTCCTTCTGGCTCTGCACTCAGGGATCACTCCTGGCGGTGCTCGGTGCTCGGGAAACCATACAGGGGGCTGGGGATCAAACCTTGTCAGCCACATGCAAGACAAGTGCCCTCCCTGCTGGACTATCGGCGTTTGGCCAGTGAGTTCTGAGATGACAGACTGTGGACTCCCCCAGAGCTGCCTGAGTGCTGCCATCATAGCCCCCTGCAGCTGTGCCCACCCCACTCTGCCATACCCCTGCAGGCTTGGGGTTGGGCTGACCCTCCACAGGGGCCATGTGAAGGAGATGGCCATTAGAAGCTGGGGATGTACTGAAGGGCAGCACAGCCCAGCCTGCAGCCAGAGCCTGAAGGCGATCAGGAGTGCAGCCCCCTCTCCAGGTTGGCTTGGGGAACCCTCATGTGAAGTCCCAGAGCCTGTTCCACAGGGTGGGAGTAGGGACACAGCCGCCATGAAGGTGAGGGAAGAAGTAGGGACACAGCAGCAGCCATGAGGGTGAGGGAAGAAGCAGGTGCATCTCGCCTCTGGCAGGACTCGGGGTCCCCCGCCACTCAGGGCTTACCCCGAAGAGGTTGTAGTCGGCATGTAGGCAGAAGCGACCCTCCCGCAGGTAGAAGGCGTCCAGCACGACGGTCAGCATGTGCTGGTGCTCCAGACAGCCCGAGAGGACATCCAGAATGAAGGCCTGCTTCTGGGGCTGCAGCCCCTGTGGGGACACACCAGCGAGGATGGGTGTGGAGGGATAGGGCAGGGCCCACCCAGTGGGAGGGACCCAGGGAAGGCACCCAGGAGAGCCAAGAGGAGGCACGGGGCGATGCACAGAGGCTGACCCAGGTTTAATCCCGGTCCCTGAATAAGAGGTAAGCCAGGTAAGCCCTGCGTGCATCACAGGGGGTCTGATGAGGAAGACAAGAACCCCTCCCTCAGGATGGGCGGGGTGGGGGTGTCTCAACCTGAGAGCTGGCAGAGGCCACTCAAGCAGGTCCTTTTTTTTTCTCTTTTGGGTCACACCCAGCAATGCTCAGGGCTTATCCCTGGCTCTGCACTCAGAAATTAATCCTTGTGGTGCTTGGGGGACCATATGGGATGCTGCGGATCGAACTCAGGTGGGCCGCTTGCAAGGCAAACTCCCTCCCGCTGGGCTATCGCTCCGGCCCTCAAGCAGGTCCCTTGTAGCTGAGTTATTCCCCGCCAGCCTGAGGAGCCCAGATGGATGCAGCCACGGACAGCCCAGAACAGCATGCCAGGAGCCGTCCTTCAAAACAACGGTGGGGGCCGGAGCGATAGCCCAGCGGGTAGGGAGTTTGCCTTGCAGCGGCCGGCCTGTGCTGGCCTGGGTTCGATCCCGGCATCCCATATGGTCCCCGAGCACCGCCAGGAGTAATTCCTGAGTGCAGAGCCAGGAGAAACCCCTGGGTATGACCCAAAAAGCAAAATAATAATAATAATAATAAATAAAAAAAAATAAAAATGAAAAAAAAAAACAAAACAACGGTGGGACCACGCCCCATTCCAGTATAGTCACACCCCGCCCAGTGAGACTACGCCCCAGCCCATGAGCCACACCACCCCTGAAAGACCACGCCCTCACCCGTAAGACCACGCCCACTCAACAGGTCACACCCATCACGAGCCACACCCCCTCCTGGAGGACAACGCCCCACTCCTGGTCTCCAATGGGGCTACTCCTGGAATCCTGAGGATGGGTGGAGGGACTGGCCTCCCAGGTACCAGGGCGGGATATAGGTGGGGTGTGTCATTGTCCGACTGCGCCTGTGTGATGTTGACACACGTACTTCAGGGGCAGGGTAGAGGGGCAGCCAGCGGTGCACATGCCCTACCTGCAGGGTTGCTGACACGGCCAGCAAGAACTGCTCAGGGACGTCTATGTTCGGCCGGAAGCGGTTGAGGTGCTTGATCACCGTCTGCACACACTCGCTGTAGACCATGTCCCTGCAAGCACACAACATGGTGCCCCACCAGGCTGGACACCTCAGCTGTCCACTCCTGAGCCTTGTCCCCCGACTCAGGCCTTGCTTGTGTTCTGAACACAGACTCTCACAAAGCCCCATGGGCCTACAAACCCATCAGAAGGGGCTGCGTGAAGGGTGCTCTAGGCACCCTCAGCCCAGGCACTGCCCTGATGCAGATGGAGAAAAGGCTGAAAACGGGGTCACCATGCTCAGTACTCCCAGTTTTATTTTGCTTTTTGGTTCACACCCGGCAATGCTCAGGGGTTACTCCTGGCTCTGCACTCAGGAATTACTCCTGGTCAGGGACCATATGGGATGCCGGGATCTAACCCGGTTGGCTGTGTGCAAAGGCAAAGGCCCTCCCTGCTGTGCTTTCGCTCCGGCCCCAGTGCCCCTATTTCAAGGATCCTGTAAGGCCCTATGAGCAGGGAAAGACCAGGCCTCCTACAGGCACAGAACATTCCAGAAATGCCCTAATTTGAAGAGACCCCTAGGGGCGGAAGCTGTGTGGGGTAGGCTGGACCCCAGGAACCAGTTCTGGTGAACAGTGGCTCCCAACCACGCCAATGTGTGTTCGTGTGTGCAGGGGCGTCCCAGGAAAAAGCCCTCTGAGGAGCAGAGACCCCCAGAGCAGGAGTGGGGGCTGGAGGCAGTGATCACAGGGAGGGGGGGGGAGAACTGAAGGAGCTCTCCATGAAGAACCCCGTAGCAGCTGGGTGCAGGGGTGCTCCAAAAGGCAGCGGGAGGGCCAGGGAGAACAGTGGGGAGGGCGCCTGCCTAGTGTGCAGCTGACCCGGGGTAGATCCCTGGCACCCCATATGGCTCCCTGAGCCCATGGGGGTGATTCCTGTGGGCAGACTCAGGATAAGCCCTGAGCAGCACCAGAGAAGTATCCAGCACCAAGGCCTGGGCTACTGCTCCAGGACGGGCCCAGCGCACAGGCCTCTCAGGCTGCTCTCACTGGGGTGTCTGGGCACCAGGGTCTCGGAGAACCCCCATGGCCCCTGCAGTAGGGGTGAGGCACACCTTCCCAGACCACCTTGCTTCTCTGGGAGGCCGGAGACCCTGCAGAGAGGTGCCACTGGCTTCAGTCTATGGTGGGGCAGCCCCCAAGGCCCAGGATAGCAGGGGCAGCGTGGGAGACCAGGTGCTGTGGCCGGCCAGGAACAGGCTCCAGAGATCATGTGGACAGTCTGGAGGGGCCGGGGGCCCAGAGCTGGGGTCAGTGCCACACGGCCTTCCTAAGCCCACCAAGTGTGGGTGCAGGTGAACCCCCAGCTCTTGCTATGAATCTGAGCCTGGGCACCTCTCTCCTCCTCTCTCTCGACCCCGGCTCCAGCTCCCCCACCCCTGTACTGTCACTGGTTTCAGAGCCCTTCACACAGCCAGACACCAGCTTTTCTCTTCTCCGCTCCCAAAGCCCCTGACAGTGTGTATGACTCTGTGTGTGTGTGTGTGTGTGTGTGTGTGTGTGTTTCCTGGTTGTTGATTATTTGAGGGCCACACCCAGCGATGCTCAGGGATCAGGGCTGGTGGATTCTGGGGACCATAAGGCATGCTGGGGTGGAGCCTGGGTCAGCCGCATGCAAGGCCAGCCCCATCTGCCGTGCCATCTCTTGGCCCCATCCATCGCCTCTCGGCCCCATCCGCAGTGCCGTCTTTCAGCCGCATTCACTGTGCTGTCTCTCTGGCCCCTTGTCCTTGTGTCATGGAGTGGGGCGGGCAGTGGGGGCTATAGCAGATGCAGAGCGAACCAGGGCAGCAGAGGGTCAGCTGAGGGACAACCCGGACCCTCCTCCGTGGAGGCCCAGCCTCAGTAATGTCCTCTGGCTCTGTGGCACTCCAGGTCACCAGTGCCACACCAAGGAAGGCGCTCAGGGCCTGGAAATGTGCAACCGCTGGAGCTGCCTGCCAACCCTGCTACCTTTAGTTCTTATCTCTTTTTGGGGCCACACCTGGCGGTGTTCAGGGCTGACTCCACTGTGTCCCAGGATCACTCCTGGTGGGCTCGGGGGCCACATGGGGTAGGAGTCAGAGCTAGGACAGAGGTGGGGTTTCAGTCCCCAAGACGGTTCATTCCTGGTGGGGTTTTTGGGGTGCTTGAGCATCTCTCCTGTGCTCTGCCTCTCTGTCCGCCAGGGAAGTCAGCCACAAACTGGACCCAAATCCTCTCTGCCTGTTGGGTGCCTCCAGATCTGATGCCTGCAGGGTGGGGTGCTGGGGGGTTCCCACCCATGTTTATCAGCACACAGTCATCATAACTCCACTGACTGCCCGTCCTGACAGTCTGGTATCTGTGGTTTATTTTTCTTCGTTTTTGTTTGGGGGCCGTTTGTGGAGATGCTCAGGGCTGACTCCCGGCAGGGCCAGGGGACCAAACGGGGACGCCAGGAACGGAAGTTGAGTCAGAGGCTTGCAAGGCCAGCTCCCGCCTTGCCGACAGTCTCCGCCTTGGGAAACTTGAAGGAGCAGCAATCTTCTCTTTTCCTGCAAATCCACCATGGGCAGAAAAGCGATGAGACGAGACTTCGCCCTGGCATTCATTGCGCTGACTGGGCCTTCGTTTACATCCATCCCAAATATGGGCTAGTTGAGATATATTCTCTTCCTGCCTTTTTAAAATTATTTATTTATTTTTGCTTTTTTGGGTCACACCCGGTGACACTCAGGGGTTACTCCTGGCTCTGCACTCAGGAAATACTCCTGGCAATGCTCGGGGACCATATGGGATGCCGAGGATCGAACCCAGGCTGGCACAGGCTGGCGGCAGTGCAAGGCAAACGCCCTCCCCACTGGGCTATCACTCCGGCCCCTATTTTTTAAATTTATTTATTTATTTTTGCTTTTTGGGTCACACCCAGCGATTCTCAGGGGTTACTCCTGGCTCTGCACTCAGGAATTACTCCTGGTGGTGCTCGGGAGACCATATGGGATGCCGGGGATCGAACCCGGGTCTGCTGCGTGCAAGGCAAACGCCCTGCCCACTGGACTATCGCTCCGGCCCCTCTTCCTGCCTTTTTAATTTTTGTTGTTGCTTTTTTGGGAGGGTCATACCCGGCAGTACTCAGGGGTACTTTTTTTTTTTTTTTTTTGGGTCACACCCGGTGACACTCAAGGGTTACTCCTGGCAGTGCTCGGGGAACCATATGGGATGCTGGGGATGGAACCGGGTTGGCTGTGTGTCGGGCCCCAGGGGTAGCTACTTCTTACTCTGCACCCAGCGACCACTCCTGACAGGCAGAAGGGGGAGAACATGGACGCCGGGACAGAACCTGGTGGGGCTGTGTGCAGGCCAGCACTGCAACCTGCTGGCCGCAGAGCGCTTCATCAGTCACGTGACCACGGAGGGCCCCTGCCGGCGCCCAGAAGTGAGCAGCTTCTGAGGGTCCAGTCTCAGGGCTCCGGTGTTAGAAGGTTGGGGCTAGAGGGTGTGGCCTTCAGGAGATCAGCTGGGCTCCGGCTGGGGCGGTGCTCAGGCGTGAGCCCTCCTAGTTCAGGGACGACGTTGGTAAAAGCCTGGAGGAGGGGGCGGTCCTCTGAGGGACGTTTCGCAGCGGCCTCTCTGAAGGGGCTCTCTCTTCAGGGGCCAGGGACCCGGCAGCCAGGTAGGGAGGAGCAGGGTTCCCCCCAACACCCCAGGCACACTCACAGCGCTTTGATAGAGCCCCTGTACGGGGGACCCACAGCTGTCCCAGCTCCAGCTGCTATTGCGGCTCTGATGAGAACGCGGAGTGTTTTCAGGTCTTAGCTTGGCACGTGATCCAGGCTTGCCAAGTTTCGCAGCTCCAAACAAGGGCAGCGTGCAGGGAAGATGACCCTTCTGCAAAGAGGGGGTGTGGGGGCTAACCTGGGCCTCTCCGTTCTGCAAGGTCCTGCTTCTGTTCTCACTGTTGGCTCTGGGGAACTCCGTTTTCTCGACCAGAGGATGTATGTGCATACACTTCACAGTTTTATTTTTAATGTTTTTTGTTTCTTTAGTTATTTTTTGGGCCACTCCCTGCGGTACTCAGGGCTTACATCTGGCTCTGCACTTGGGATCATTCCTGGCAGTGCTCGGGGACCATATCGGATGCTGAGGATCAAATCCGGGGGTGGGCAAGTATGTGAGGCAAAAGCCCTCCCCGCTGTACTTTCGCTCCAGCGCCTCCTTCTCACTTTTTCCTAGTTACTTTTTGCTTGGCCATATCACTAAAGTGACCAGAAGCCAGTAGCTGATCGCGCTCTAGCAGCTTTCAAGGATTTCTGCTACCACAGCGTTCGGGGTGAAAGGTCCCGGTTTCCATCCCGATTCCCGCCCAACTCTCATGCTTCACTCTACGCACGTGGCTGGAAAGAAGCCTCCTTAGTAGTTAACGACCAGAAAACGGGCACAGGAAAGGCGAGCAGTGCGCTCAGGCGACCGGAACGCAGGGGAGCGTCAGCCCGGAGCCCCCTCTCCGCCCCCCGGTACCTGCCGGCGGACTCCGCAGGCGCTCACAGCTGCAGGGGCCCGCAGGCCGCCGGACCAGTGGATCATTAGAGTCGGCCCCGGCTCGGCCCTCGCTCCGCCAGCACAGCAGCGGCCACCCGCGCACCCAGCGCGCGACCAGGCGGCGTTGCAGCGTTGTCACCTAGCAACCCGCGGCCCGCTAGGGCGCCGCCGCCCGACTACAATCCCCAGGATGCACCGCGCCCGCGGCGCCGCAGAAAACGCGGTGCCCAGGGCCGCGCCCGCCGCCAGGCCCGCCGGGATGCGTAGTCCCCGGGGCGCGCGCTCGGGCGGGGCGGCGCGGGCGCAGGGATTGGGCCGCCTCCTCCTGGCCTCCCTCCCCGCCCGCGCCCGGCGGCGGCAGGCAGGGCTCTGGGCGCCGCGGCGCATGTGCGGGCGGCGGCGCGGGGTGTCGGGGAGCGGCGGGGGAGCCGCGCGCCCCCGCGGCTGTGTCCCGAGTCTTCTCGGCCTGTCCGCTGCTGCGGGTCCGCGCTTGGGCGCCGCTCGCGGGTCTGCGGCTCCGCGCACCTGCCGCGCCCGCCCGGCCCCGCTGACGCCCCGCAACCCCGACACCGCGCGGGGCCCCGGCTTGGCCCTGCCTCCGCGCCCGCTGCGCGCCGCAGCCGGACCCGGGCGCAGCGCTGCGGGAGGCGAGGGCCGCCCAGGAGGGCCGTGCCGAGGCGCGGCGCGGCGATGATGCACAGGTTCCGAAAGTGGCTGTACAGACCCAAGGTGAGCGCCGGCGCCCCAACCCGCGCCGGGCCCCTACCCGCCACTTCTGCGTGCTGGAGGGACCCCTGCGTGCCTCCCCTGTGCAGCGCAGCCCCCGTGCGCCCCCTGCGCGCCCCCTCCGCACTCCGAGCGCATCCCGCTGCCCTCCCCCGGTTGCTCAGCTCGTGTCCGTGCGGACAGCTTCAGCCCCGAGTGCAGATCCGGGGCTCGCGGCTGCCACGCTTCTACCCCACCCGGGCCTGGCACTGGGCGCCCGCTCGGCCGAGGACCCGGGTCCGGGCGGCTGCGCCCGTCGCACTGCGGCCGCTGCGTCCCTACAGCCCGCTCCGGCTCGTGCCCTCTGCGGGCCGGGGCCGGCGCGCTCAGCGCTGCTCGGGGGCGGCGGGGGCACCCCGACAGCTGGAGGCTTTGGTGGCGGGTCGGGGGCGGCCCTCGCCGCCGTCAGCAGAGATGCGTCTGAACGCGGTGCCAGGAGGCCTCCTCGGCTCCGATTCCCCCCCCCGCCCCCCGGACCGAGTGCTTTTCTGGATTCATCTTCCCAGCGCCTCAGCCGTGGGTGGTTTGGAGGTGAGGGCGCCCACAGTCTTCTCCCTCTTGGGACGCTAGTTGAGGGGGCACGGGCTCTTTAGGGCCTGGGTGCGGAAGCTGGGGGGCGCCTGGAGCCGCCTCACTCTGGTCTGGGTGTGTGCTTGGGGACGGGCGCCCCGCAGCTACTTGTTGGCTGCGGCCCCATTTCCCAGTGCGGCACTGGGTGTGGTCCGGGCCCGCTTCCCGTGGCGACTCCTCGTGCCCCCTGGAGCAGGGCAGCTTGGCTGCGTAAAGGTGGCTCGAGCTCGGGCGTCTGTTCCGAGGTGCTTGGGTCTGGCACGCAGCCGGGTCTGAAGGTCGCCCTGGGGGTGAGCCCCCACGATCTTCCCAGTGGCGGGGTCGCGCTTAGGTCAAGTGGCAGAGCAGAGACCTTGTCTGGGCGGCCAGACAGGACTGTGCACCTTTCTTTCTGTGCGTAATTGATAGCGGATCCCTGTTGAGAGAGTCACGGCCAAGGTCCGTGCCCTGCCTGAAGGTGGTGGCCCCAACCACTCTCTGGCTCCGGGACGGCTTAGGTCCTGGCCGGGGCAGGTGTGATGTTTGCTCCTGGCCAGAACCAAGCCACTTCTCTTGGAGTGGCCTGGTGGCCGCCTGGGCACTCCCCTGCTTTGGAATCATCCGTCTTTGGGGTTCAGAGCACTGGAACGAGGGGCTGCAGTGGGCTTCCCCGCACTCGCAGCTTTTGAGTTTTTAATCCCAAACAGGGATTTTTGTCTCGAATGCACGTTGCAGCCCAGGCTTAGCCCTCCCCGGGATGCAGCTCTCCTGAGCAGTGAGAAGTGTTGGGGGAGGGAGCGGGGGTGAGGCTGGGGTGCCGCCTGCTCCGGGCTTGTTCTTTTCCACGGCTATATTTCCATACACCACTCAAGTGGCATTCTTGATTTTAATCCACGCCTGGCTTCCAAACTGAACACTGAGTTTCTTGTTCCTTACAGCGTGCTGGAAAATGTTCTGCAACCAAAAATGTTATTCATTGTTCCTGTGGTTCTTAAAAACGTTTGGGAAATGCTTTAGAATATTCTTATATGGCACTTAAAATGTGATGTCTGAATCTTTAATAACTATCTAAGTGGAATAAAAATATACATGATACATAATACAATAGTTTAACATTTGAGATGCTCAGATTTTCATTTATCTTCTTTAAAGGCCATGCTTCAAGCGAGCAGACTTCTTTTCCATCCAGTGCTCGGGGTTAGTATTATCTGGGTGGGCAGTGGGCGGCCACTGTCACCTGCCCCCTCTGCTGCGGCTTAAGCGCACCCCCACCACACCGTGCCTTTTGAGGGGTGCGCCTCGCCAGGAGCCCGCCTTTAGTAAAGGCAGTTGGTGCTGTCGAGGGGTGGATGCTGGCACCGTGCCTCCTGCCTTCCTGCTAGCCCTAGTGCTGAAGGGGTGAAATTCTGCCCTGGAGAAGGGAACCCCTCCCCCAGGCTGACCTGGCCAAGGCCGTTAATGAGGTCACTCGAGCTTCTGTTTCCACCTGGAAAAGTTGATCTTGCCCCATACTAGGTGCTGTTGTTCCTTGGCACGGGGCCTTGACCATGGCGGGTGGTGACCGGGTTCAACAGTGCACCCCAGGAGCACTCTTGACTGCACCCCAAAGCCCCTTTCCGCCCCTCTTCCAGGGTGAGCCTTCTTCACAGCCTCAGCTTTGCTGCCCAATGACTGAGTGGACATTTCCTATGAACATGCTGGGTTCAGCTGGGATGTTTGAGGCCTTGGCCAGAGCTTCCTGGGGAGCCGGGCAGGCTAGAGCTGTCCGCAGGCTGTGCCTGCCTTTGATCCCAGCACAGCGAGAGAACAGAGCCCAGAACACAGCAACCCATCAGAGTGGAGCCTAGGGCCGGGCTGGGGCTGGGGCTATATACAGTGCTGGGTGCAGGGCTGGGTGCAGGCTGGGTGCAGACTGGGCGCAGGGCTAGGGCTGGGTGCAGGCTGGGTGCAGGGCTGAGTGCAGGGCTGGGTGCAGGCTGGGTGCAGGGCTGAGTGCAGGGCTGGTGCAGGCTGGGTGCAGGGCTGAGTGCAGGGGGCTGGGTGCAGGCTGGGCGCAGGGCTGGGTGCAGGCTGGGCGCAGGGCTAGGGCTGGAGTGCTGGGTGCAGGGCTGAGTGCAGGGCTGGGTGCAGGCTGGGCGCAGGGCTGGGTGCAGGCTGGGCGCAGGGCTGGGTACAGGGCTGAGTGCAGGGCTGAGTGCAGGCTGGGTGCAGGGCTGAGTGCAGGCTGGGTGCAGGGCTGAGTGCAGGGCTGGGTGCAGGCTGGGTGCAGGGCTGAGTGCAGGGCTGGGTGCAGGCTGGGCGCAGGGCTGGGTGCAGGCTGGGCGCAGGGCTGGGTACAGGGCTGAGTGCAGGGCTGAGTGCAGGCTGGGTGCAGGGCTGAGTGCAGGCTGGGTGCAGGGCTGAGTGCAGGGCTGGGTGCAGGCTGAGTGCAGGGCTGGGTGCAGGCTGAGTGCAGGCTGAGTGCAGGGCTGGGTGCAGGCTGGGTGCAGGGCTGGGCTCAGGGCTGAGTGCGGGCTGGGCGCATTGCTGGGTGCAGGGCTGGGCTGGGGCTGGGTGCAGGACTGGGATGTAGGACTGGTTCAGGGCTGGGATGCACAGACCGTGGGGGTGTTTGGGGAATTCTGGTGGTTCTCCCTTTGGACTCTGGCTCTGGAAGTCCCAGAGCTGGGGTCCCTCATGTTGCTGCCATGGGTGGGGGTGACACGGTGGTGTGTAGCCCCCTCAGATCAGCTGGTGGTGGGTCTTGTAGAGGGGGCGGCAGTGGAGAGGCTCAGAGAGGGGTGCAGCCTGCCCTGCTGGGTCACTGTGGAGGCCGTGTGAAGGGGGACTGGGGCATGAGGAGGGGCCGGAAAGGCTCTGCTGAGCCCCCAGGGCAGGCTCAGCGTGGGAGAGCCAGGGCCCAGGAAGCCCGGAGTGGGGGTGGGGACCCTTTCTTGCTCCAGGTCGCCCCCATCACCACCCCGCCTGCAGCTCCGCAGGAGGTGACTCAGCTCGGCCACCTCCTGGGCCACAGTTGGCCCAGCAGGCGAGCTGCCGTGGGCTCTGGTGCCGGTGCCAAACCTGACGCCAGCCTCGGGCGCTTCAGCCAGCCTGGGCCTGGTGCTGACGGGGAAGCGATGGCGATGGCGGCAGGGGGAGCCCCAGCAGACCTAATGGATCCAGAGTGCTGGGCTCCCAGCTGGGGGACCGTGGGAGGGGCTGAGGTCGTGCCCAGCCTCTCAGGACCTTCCTGCTGCCCCTCTCCCATGTCCTCTGGATGCAGCCAGGCCGAGGTGGATGCTCAGCTCTTGCCTTGGCCTCCCTGTCTCTCATGGTGACTCCCGAGCGTGGATTGGCACTGCTGGTGGGCTGTGCCGAGACCCTCGAGGTCGAATGTCCTGTGGGCCGTCCTCCCCTCGCGTCCACCCCCCACTTCAAAAAAAAAAGCAACTCCCCTTTCTTTGGGGGTGGTTTCCGTGGCTGTGGGCCATAGGGTGTGTGTGGGCTCAGAGACCCTTCCCCGCGATGCTTCAGGCACTGAGGTTCGGGGTGCTGATATCACAGTCTGGCTGTCCTCGTTACCAGAGGGTTCACTTGCTAGGACCTCAGCAGCAGGGTTTGAATGCAGGCCCCCTGCACTCCAGAATCCACAGCCTGCACCCCGCAACCCAAACCCATGTACCACACACCCTGGACCTCACGTCCCACAACTTGTATTCCAGACTCAAGACTTCACATCCTATACCCCAATAGACCACACCCTGCACCACACAACCTGACCCCTGACCTGCACCCACAAAGCTTCACCTCACATCCTGCATACTGCACCCTACGTTCTACTGCCAACACTCAGCGACGGCTGGCCAGCTGGACCAGGGGCTCTTGGGTATGGGGGAGCCCTTGGTGCCTGGGGCCCCTTGGGTGTGGGGAGCCCTCGGTGTGGGGAGCCCCCGGTGCCTGGGCCCTTGGTGTGGGGAGCCCCGGTGCCTGGGCCCTTGGTGGGGGAGCCCTCGGTGCCTGGGCCCTTGGTGTGGGGAGCCCTCGGTGCCTGGGCCCTTGGTGTGGGGAGCCCTCGGTGCCTGCTCATCCTTCAGGACTTTTTGCAGTTGGCTCCTCCCTGGCAGACAGAGCAGCACCAGGGCGAGTGGTGTTTCCTGGTCTGAGGAGTGGTCCTGGTACCTGTGGTTCCGATGGGCTCTGGTGGGCTCGGGGCTCCCCAGCTGCCCTTGTTACCGTGGGGGCAGAGGGGCTTTTGTCTGCTCAGGGCTTTGCCCAGCCACTGCTTCCCCTGTCCCCGCCAATCGTTGTATGTGAGCCTGCTGTAGGGGGCTTGCCTTTGGCTGACTCTAAGACCCCGTGTGTCTCAGCTGTGGGCTGAGCCGGAGCTGCACGCCGCCCTTCAGACTCTAAGACCCCCATGTCTCAGCTGCGGGGCTGAGCCGGAGCTGCATACCGCCCTCCAGGAACACGTGTTGCTGGGGGAGCCCAGTGCCTCAGAGGGCCTGGCTTCCAGCGTGGTGCTGATCAGGGCCTCTCTGGCTGCAGGGACCAGACCCCAGTCTCCACATCTGGGCAGATGCTCCAGCCCACTGGACCACAGCCCCTCAAGAACTTGCTTGTTGGGGGCCCACAGCAGTGGTGCTGGATATCAAAGCAAGAGCCACTGGGCCACATCCCTGACCCTCAGGGACAGTGTGTGGACCTTGAGCCAGCAGGAGAGAAGCTGAAGGCGCAGGGCCAGGACTAAGGCACAGAGAGCGTGGGTGCAACTCCCATGGTTGGGGGACGCCTGGCCCCTGGGGTTATGCTGGCTGGCTCAGCCCCGCTGGCAGGGCACATCCATGCAGCCAAGAGTGGGGAAGTTTCCAGGCCTGTGTGTGGGCCTTGAAGCATGAGGAGGAGAGGACTGGGGAAGGAGGAAGAGGAAGAGGAGGAGAGGAAGATGGTGGTGGAGAAGAGGAATAAGGGGGCCGGAGACATTGTCCAGCGGGTAGGGTGTTTGTATTGCATGCAGCCGACCCAGGTTCGATCCCCAGCATCCCATATGGTCCCCTGAGCACCGCCAGGAGTAATTCCTGAGTGCAGAGCCAGGAGTAACCCCCTGAGCATTGCCGGTGTGACCCAAAAAAGCAAAAAAAAAAAAAAAAAAAGGAATAGGAAGGAATGAGGGTGAGGGGCAGCCTGTGGAGAAGGGGGAAGAGGAGGAGGGAGGGGAGCACGGAGAGGAGGGAGCATCAAGAGGAGGAGGGGAGCACAGGAGGAGGGAGCACAGTGAGGAGGAGGGAGCACGGTGAGGAGGAGGGACCATGCGGAGGAGGAGGGGGAGCACCAGAGGAGAGCACAGTGAGGAGGGATCATGAGGAGGAGGAGGCGAGCATGGTGAGGAGGAGGGACCATAAGGAGGGAGCACAGGAAGGAGGGGGCATGGGAGGAGGGAGCACGGGAGGAGGAGGCAGCAGGTGCTGTACCCTAGTGAAGTTCAGCCACTGACTGAGGGTCTGTTCGTGGCGGAGCCCCTGGCAGTGGGATCTGAGCGCAGCAGCGTATGACAGCTAGATGCAGAGGAAGCAGAGAAGGCGCCCACCCAGTCCCTGATGAAGGGCTGGAGTGTCCGCAGGGGGAGAGCAGCAGGAGCAGCAACCTGGTGGATGGGTGGGCAGACACTGGCTGCAGACGGGACCCCTGAGACTCCAGGGGCAGGGAAGGAGGGGTGAGGCTCAGCGGATAGGGCAGTGCAGGGGAGGTGGGGGCAGGGCGGACTGGGCGACCCTAGAGCACGGGCTCCTTTCCGACCCCTGATGGCTTTTCCTATTGGTGGGTGGGTCACGGGGTGGGGTGCATTGTGTGAGGTTCGTGCCCACCCCCACAGTGACTCGTCCTGGACGGTCCTCCCACCCCCTCAGACTCATGCTTTGGGGGGACCCTGGACTTAGCTTCAACTGCACATGTGTCCCCATGACGCCCCCGTGCCCGCACCCCGTGTGCACCCCCTCCCCCATGCTCACACCCCTCTCCCGGGCCTGCACACTGTGTGCACCCCTCCCCCGTGCCTGCACCCTGCTCGCGTGTCCTGGGACCTGTCTTGTGCCCCTCTGGGCTCACTGTGCTTTGGGACAAGCCGCCGCACTAGGGTGTAACCCCCTGAGTGCAGAGCCAGGAGTAACCCCTGAGCATAGCCAAACTTTGTTGTTACTCCTGGCTCTGGGGTTACTCCTGGTCTGCACTCAGGAATTACTCCTGGCAGTGTTCAGGGCACCATATGGGATGCTGGGGATTGAACCCGAGTCGGCTGCATGCAAGGCAAACACCCTACCGGCTTGACTATCACTCTGGCCCCTATATTGTGTTTTTCTCTGGGTAGATTTTCTGGTTTGGGGACCACACCTGGTAATGCTCAGGGGTTACTCCCTGGCTCTGCACTCAGGAATTACTTCTGGCAGTGCTGAGGAAAACCATGTGGAATGATCGAACCCAAGTCAGCTGCGTACAAGGCAAATGCCTTCCCTGCTGTACTATTGCTCCAGCCCCATTTTCTTGTAAAGTTTTCCCAGTGCCTTATATTTCTTAGATGTTACCCCTCTCCAGATGAGTGTTTGGTAAATATCTTCTCCCCCTGTGTGTGTCTCTGTAGCCTGGTCTTGGAGATACAGAAGCTTCTTAGTTTCACGTAGTCCCATTTGTTAGTATTTGCTTCCACTTGTCTGGTCAGTGGTCACTCACCCCCGAAGATGCTTTTAGCTTCAGTGTCATGGACGGTTCTGCCACGTGTCCCTTTCTCTGCCCTTATGCACTCAGGTCTGATATCAAGGGCTTTAATTTGTTTTGGTTTAACTTTGCTGTCTGGCCTCAGAAAGGTCTGAGTTCATTTCTCTGTATGTAGTTACATGCTGAGGTGGGTAGAGGGCTTGGGGGAGGCAGGCCCCTGGGGACTGCCCTGGTACTCCGTGACTCTCCTGGTAGGGGCTACCCTCACATCGGAGCTGAGACACACACGAATGGTGGGGCCAGAGCAGGGTTCCACAGGCCACTTTGGAAACCTGCAGCCCTGCAGGGCCCCTGACAGGCTGGGGCCCGAGGTGTCTGTCCATCTGTCTGTCCAGTTGTGCTGGCCTCCCCCGACTCAGATGGTGCTTCTCCTGCCTTCTGTCCCTGACAGTGCCCAGAGGGGCCTCACCCTTCTCTGCATATCTGCCGGGGGCTGCGGACCCTAGGAGACCCAACTTGGCTGTGAAAGTGCCAGGGCTTGAGGGTGTCCCCCGGAAAGCTACCTGGACCTCCAGGGAAGGGAGGGATGACACAGTCCTTGTTATTTTTTTTTCTTTTGGGTCACACCTGGCAATGCTCAGGGGTTTCTCCTGGCTCTGCACTCAGGAATTACTCCTGGCGGTGCTCGGGGACCATATGGGATGCCGGGATCGAACCCGGGCTGGCATGGGCCGCCGCGCGGCAAGGCAAACGCTCCTACCCGCTGGGCTATCGCTCCAGTCCTTGTTATTTTTTTGCTTTTTGTGTCACACCCGGTGATGGTCATGGGTTACTCCTGACTCTGCGCTCAGGAATTACTCCTGGTGGTGCACAGGAGACCCTATGGGATGCTGGGGATCGAACCCTGGTCAGCCGTATGCAAGGCAAACGCCCTCCCCGCTGTGCTTTTGCTCTGGCCGAACACAGTCCTAGGAAGCTGGCCCCAGGCATGGGTGTTGGAGCCCAAGGGCAAAGGGAGATGAAGGCCCCTGTGGGCACCTGTAGGAAGCCCCTGAAGAACTATGGCTGCCCCTCATGTCCCTGCGCTGTGCAGGCCCTGGGGCCCAGCTCTGAGCTCAGGCTTCTGGAGTGGAATGTGCAGGAAGGGGTAACCTGGCAGCAGGCCCCTGCCCCAGGGTCCCGCCATGCTGGCCCTGCCTCTCGGCAGCTGGCAGCCCCCACCAGCTACCTGGGCCTGAATCCTGAGTCATCTGCCCCAGCGTGGAGCAACCACGTGAGCCTCGGAAGGTATTTTTGGTTGTTTTCTGGCTATAAAAAGGCTGCGTGTGTCTGTCACAAGCTGACTCTGCCCTGGGGCTTGTGCTCCCCCTGCAGGAGCCCCCGGGGGGCCACATCCCCAGTCACACCTGGGAGCTGCTGGAGCTGAGCTTCCAGAGCCTTCCAGGAGTTTCTGTGGTCCAGCTAGGTGCTGTCCCAGAAGGGTGGGCCTGAGGCCCCATGGACAGGCCCTGGCTGGGGAGGGGCCTGGGGGGCAGCCTCTGGTTCCGACTCTGCAGCCCCCCACCTTGCGTGCCAGCCCCGTGAGCTAGTGACAGTCTGTGCCTGGGGCCGGCTCCTCCTTCCTGATCTAGGGGTGCTTGTGGTCCCCTGACCCATGGCCAGACCCTACTCTTTGGGGCTTGCGGGCTTCTCTGATCCTCAGCACATAGAGGACAGATGTGCACCCCAGGATCAGGGCGTGCTGGGGACCCCAAGTGCCGTTCCAGGAACATCCAGTTTTTTTTTTTTTTTTTTGCGTTTTGGGTCACACCTGGCGATGCTCAGGGGTTAGTCCTGGCTCTGCACTCAGGAATTACTCCTGGCGGTGCTCAGGGGACCATATGGGATGCCGGGATCGAACTCGGGCTGGCATAGGCCAGCTGCGTGCAAGGCAAACGCCCTACCTGCTGGGCTATCGCTCCGGCCCCAACATCCAGGTTTTAGGGTCCAGGACCTCCTCTGGGCAGTGTGTTCCTGGGTGTCCTAATGGCAGAGGACTGTCCATGCCTGGGTGGGCATCCTACCTGGGATCTCAGGACCAGAGTGCCCTTGTGTTTGGGGGCTTCTGAAAAAGGTCCCCTGCTCAGTGCTGTAGCTTCTCCTGACCTGGGGGAGCTAGCATGGGCCGGAGCAATTGGACAGTGTGGAGGGCATTTGCCTTGCACATGACCGACCCGTATTAGATCCCCGCAACCCATGTGGTCCCAAGCACCGCCAGGAGAAATTCCAGAGTGCAGAGGCAGGAGTGACCCCTGAGCATTGCTGAGTGTGACCCAAAAAAGCCTAAAAAATTTTTAAAAGAATGTTCTAGAGCATGGATGGGGCTATCCATCATCCTTCTTTGACCCTGGGTGTGGCCCTCAGCTTTCTGTGCCCTTCCATGAGCTGGCGCACACCCGAGCTTGGGCTGCAGCAGGGGCCCACCTTGGCCTCTGTGAGATGCAGGGACGGCACGGGAGCCTGCTGCTGACCCCTGCTGCTGACCCCCTGTCCTCCCCACAGAGGTCCGACCCGCAGCTGCTCGCACAGTTCTACTATGCTGATGAGGAGCTGACGCAGGTGGCCGCGGAGCTGGACAGCCTGGACGGACGGAAGGACCCGCAGCGCTGCACTCTGCTGGTCAGCCAGTTCCGCTCCTGCCAGGTCGGCTGGACACGGGCCCCGCCCCAG
This sequence comes from Cryptotis parvus, assembly GCA_021461705.1. NCBI lineage: Eukaryota > Metazoa > Chordata > Mammalia > Eulipotyphla > Soricidae > Cryptotis > Cryptotis parvus. The sequence continues at coordinate 31,776 of JAJIBD010007550.1, read as the reverse complement.
CCACCACCCCGCATGCAGCCACCCCTTTGGGGCAGGGCAGCCCTGCCCATAGCTCAGGGCGAGCCCTAGGGTGCCCCCTCACTTTTGGCTCCCCAGATTTCATCTCACGTCACATCCAGCCCCACCCGCCTCTCCTCTGCTCCCTCCCTGCTCAGCCCCTACCCCTTAGTCTCTCCTGGGCACTGGTCTTGGGTTCCCTCTGCCTGAACCCCAGTGGCCCTATCTGCAGCCCTGCACCCTCGGCCCCACAGCCCCGCCTGCCTGGGTCCTTGTTTGGGTGGCACTCACCCTTGGGGGTGGGAATTAGGGGACGAGAGGGGCGGTGGTGTGGGGTGGCCTGCAGGTGGGCTGTGAGCAGGGGGGCTACTTGAGGTGCCCCACCCTAGTGGCCGCAGGAGCTCGGCCTGACCGTCAGTGTCATGTCCATCCTCCGGGGACTGAAGGGGCTGAGCTGACCATCAGTATCAGGGGACTGAGCTTTTCAGGCTGTTGCACTGTCCTGCCCCCTCTGGTGCTGGGCATGTGCCTGGACTCCGCATCCTGCTGCCCACCGAGGCCGACAGCCCCCAGTATCCATGGGGTGTTTGCTGGAGGCTCCGTCCCTGCAGGGGCCTTAGCGATGCCACGCCAAAGGCCAGGCCACCTGGCACCTGCAGGCTGTGGACAGCCAAAGCTTTGGGGTGGCTGCCCTCGGTGTGCGCTAACTCAGAGCAGTTGGGGTCTGTGCATGGCCCGTGGGACCCCAGCAGAGACACAGAGGGAGGGAGGCTCTGGGCTGTTATTTATTTTAGAGAAAGCTTTTTATAATCCTATTAGGGCTTCTTTTTTTTTTTAATTTACTTAAATACTGTGATTTACATGGGACAGTTGTGTTAGGTCCTCAATATTCCAGCAGCCATCCTGCCCCTGGTGTGCCCCTTACTGCCACCAAAGCCCCAGTTTCCCCGCCCACCCCAAGCCTGCTCCCCGGCAGGCACTGATAACCTATTTTGCTCATTTCAACACTTATCTCATAATGGTGTTGCTTTGGTCATTGACCCTCTGTGCTGTTGCTTCATATTAAACTCCCTGGGCTTCTACTCATTGTTCTTCTAACCAAGTTGTTCTCGTTGGTCCCTTATGAACATTCCGTGTTCAGCTGCCAGTCCCGCCACCGTTGCAGCTTCACGCCACCATCATTCCTGATTTTCCCACCCACCCTGGACATGGCTTTTAGCACGTGTCTGGCGTGTACCCTGCCCAGCGTGTTGGGGGCTCCCGGTCTCAGCGTCCCCTCCCCGCAGGACAACGTGCTGACCATCATCAACCAGATCATGGATGCCTGCATCCCACAGGACCGTGCCCCCAGGGACTTCTGCGTCAAGTTCCCCGAGGAGGTGCGGCATGACAGCCTGGCTGGCCAGCTGTGGTTCGGGGCCGAGGTAGGGCTCGCCCGCCCTGTGGGTGTGCTCAGGCTCTCCCACACAGGTCCAGGGCACCCAGGCAGTGACCGGGCAACCAACCTCAACCTTCCCTGCCCACTGGGGTACATGAGAAGACCTGAGCCAGGGGCCTCCTGCCCACACCTGTAACCGTCCTGCCCTCGTCTCTGCCTAAGCCCCATTTCTCTTCTGTCCACGCTGCCTGGCACCTGCTGCCCAGCCCCTGCACCCCACTCCAGCCCCTCCACCCTCACTCATAGAGAGCTGCCCTGCTGGGAGACACCTCTGGAATGGGGTTAGGGGATCATCCATGGGGAGGGGCGTGTCCATGCACCTGTGTTGCCAGTGAGGCCCAGTACAGGGGTGGGGTTGATGGCGCAGGGGAGGGACGGGTGTGCTCGTAGCCCTGCGTGACCCGGCGCCTCCCGCAGTGCCTGGCCGCGGGCTCCATCATCATGAACCGAGAGCTGGAGAGCTTGGCCATGCGGCCACTGGCAAGGAACTGACGCGCAGCCTGGAGGCTGTGCGGGGACGCCTGGGATCAGGCACTGCGGGACCTGGGCACCTACACGGAGAAGATGCGCGAGGCCTTGCGCCACTTCGACGTGCTCTTCGCCGAGTTCGAGCTCAGGTTACTTATGTGCGGGAGGGCCCCAGCCCCGGCCTCAGCCCCACGTCCGTGCTCTGTCCCCTGGCCCGTGCCCCCAGCGCATCTGGCCACAATGGGCTCAGGACACAGGACATTCATCCCCGTGCATGTTTGTGGGGAGTCCGCTGGGGGACCATCCCTCCTGTCCCAGCTACTCCAAAACTGGTGTCTGGGTCGCAGACCCATTGGGGGCTTTACTGGGCGGGGGCCCGGGTCCCAGGGGCCCCAGCATGGGGATGAGCAGGTTCTGTGGATGGGCCAAATGGTCTCCTTTGTTGTAAAAGCCGGACACCCCAAGGCCAGTGCATGTGGCCCCGGGGCCACCTTCCCTGAGTCCCTCAGTGGACGCCTTGGGTCCCCCTGCAGGCGCTCAGCCCCCCACCCCTTTGCTGCAGGCTGGTCTGGGGCCAAGAGGCTGCACCAGCCCCACCGGGGCTTTGGTTTCAAGACTAGAGGCCAAGGCGGCATCCCCCGGCGCTGGCCCCACTAGTCAGGGAAGCGGCTGCCTGACCCTGGCTGCCCCCTGCCCACTCACCACTGTCTCTGCAGCTACGCCTCAGCCATGGTGCCTGTGAAGTCCCCGCGGGAGTACTACGCGCAGCAGGAGGTCATTGTGCTCTTCTGCGAGACGGTGGAGAGGTGAGGGGTGGAGGTGGGCGGGCAGGACAGGACTCAGGACCACCCACGCAGCCCAGTCCTATTCCGAACGAGGGCAGTAGCGCCTTTCTTCTGCCCAGAGTGTGGGGACCCCTGGGCAGGGTGGGGGCAGGAAGGCACACCCCCTCTGTTCATGGTCACTGGGGCAGCCCCCACATCTCCCGCTGGGTGAGGAGGTCCCCGGCTGGCCTATGGGTACCAGCCTGTGCCCCTCCCACAGGGCCCTGGACTGCGGCTACCTCACACAGGACATGATCGATGACTACGAGCCTGCACTCATGTTCACCATCCCCCGCCTGGCCATTGTGTGGTGAGTGGCCGCGTCCCGTCACCGGGTCCCTGTTGCCGCCTCTGGCGGCCATGTCCTGTCCTGTCCATGTTCCTGCCACCACTTCCTGTCCACCGTGTCCTGGTGACACACCCCAGCCACATGTCCTGTGGAGGACGGGCAGGAAAGCCCCCTGGGGCACACAGCCCCCCCCCCACCTCCTGAGACCTGAGCAGGCTCTTCCGAGCAGCTGGCCAGAGGCCCAGGGGATGTGCTGACTATGTTCAGGGCCATCACTGTGCCTGCTCAGAGACACTTCCAGGCTACGCCCCAGCCTGAAGATGCCACCCCTGCCCGAGCCCACCCCACCCCTACCCACACTCTACCCCTGACCCTTGCCCACACTCCACCTCACCCCTACCCGCGCCAGCCCCACCCCCACTGCATCCCTCCCCACTTCAGTGATGTTCCGCCCACACGTGATGACATTCAGTCACCCGCCGTGGGACTCCAGCGGCCTCCCACAGTTCACCTGTGGCTTCTCTGAGTTGGCCTTCCCGATGTGGCTTTTCTTTTTTTTTTTTTTTTTTTTGGGTCACACCGGCGATGCTCAGGGGTTACTCCTGGCTCTGTACTCAGGAATTACTCCTGGCGGTGCTCGGGAACCATATGGGATGCCGGGATCGAACCCAGGCCAGCATAGGCCGGCCGTGTAAGGCAAACGCCCTACCCGCTGGGCTATCGCTCCGGCCCCGATGTGGCTTTTCTGAGCCACCTTCCCGCTGTTTCCAGAACCGTCCCCTCACCCGACTCCTGCCACCACAGCCCCGAGCAGCTATGGACCATTTTTCTCAGGGTATTTCACACACGAGGGACTGGGGGTACAGGGCGCCGGGAATGTGTCTCAGGCTCCCCACATGTTCCAATCTGGGCTGGCGTCTCAGGCAAGTGTTCCCGCTGCAGGTCATGCGTGACAGGGCGGCGGGGGGGGGGGCACCACAGCCGCTTGGCTCACAGATGAGCCCCATGCACTGCGGCTGAGCAAGGACAGAGGTGTCCGCCGCACAGTGCCACCGACCTGCTCGCCCACCCTCTGGCACCCCGTTCTCCCAGCCCCACCTGGCTCTCTATTGGTGTCTGGAGTTGGGCTACTGGGCGCCTCCCTGTGAGTGGGGATATGCAGGACGGCGCTGTTTCGTGCAGCACGTTCTCAAGACTCTACATGGGCTGGCAGGTGGCAGGCATCCCCTTGACTCAGTGGATTCCTGTTGCCATTCAGTGTTTCTGGGAGGGGCTGGGGTCAGACCCAGGGCCTCACGCACTGCTCTCCAGATCCTAAAGGATTTGTTTTGTTTTTTTTTTTTTTTTTTGCCGTTTTGGGTCACACCGGCAATGCTCAGGGGCTACTCCTGGCTCTGCACTCAGGAATTACTCCCTGGCGGTGCTCGGGGACCATATGGGATGCCGGGATCGAACCCAGGCCGGGCAGAGGCCGGCTGCGTGCAAGGCAAACGCCCTACCCGCTGTGCTATCGCTCTGGTCCCTTGGTTTGTTTTTTTTGGAGTTTGGGTTGTTTTGGTTTGGGGCTGCACCAGGCAGAGCCCACAGCTCTGTGCTTCGGAGGTCACTCCTGGAGCTTTTTGGGGGACCCTGTTCTGGGGATCAGAGCAGGTCTTCTTAATGCAAGGCTAGAGGAGTACCAACATGCCGAGCTGTCTCCCCTGGGCTCCTACAGCATCCGTAAGGAATAAAGTGCTGTAAGGTAAAGTGCCTCTGCCTGAAAACAGCGCGCCTGAGAATGTGGAGAGAATCAGCACTCGTGACGCTGTCCCCTCAGGGACGGAAGACTAGCAATGACCACACATGACGCTGACCCCTCAGGGACCAGAAACTAGCAGTGACCATGTGCTATGCTGTCCCCTCAGGGATGAGAGACTAGTAGTGACCATCTGTTCATCTCCCTGACCTCTGTCTGGCCATGGGTGTGGGTGCACGCACACATACAGATATGCACCGTGGGTGCACACACATACACAGATACACATACATAGACTCACACATGCACAAACACAGATATGCACACATAGACACATTGCTGACTTTGACCATAGGCGCGCACACATTCAAAAGCACACAGAAATACACACACACAGATACACAAACACTAGCGGGACTTCTCCTGTCTCTGTCCAGAGAACTTGGGCACAGGAGACAAATCTTCAGGTTCGCCCTTGAGTGACAAGCAGTGACTGAGCACAGTGACAACCGGAGGACAAAAAACAAGGACACTGGCGGGGCGGGAGAGAGAGAGGAGAGAGGAAGAGAGGAGATAGAGGAGAGGGGGAAGAGAGGAAGAGAGGAGAGAGAGAGGAGAGGGGAGAGAGAGGGAGAGCAGCTGGCACGGGGTGGGGGTGGCTCCCCAAGGCCCTGCCTGCACCCGCCTGCTCCCCTGGGCTGTCAGCAAGGCCAGTCCCAGCCGCTCCCTCAGGCTCTTCAGGCTTGTGGGGACACAGGCCCCATGATTGCCCCTGGGCCAAGGCAGTGCTGCTCAGCTCCTGCAGGTGTGGGTGTCCCCAGTGCTGGACAAGAAACTGAGGTCTCAGTCCCTCCCAGATCCCCCAGGCAGTCTCAGTTTAGCCCCAGCCCCAGTTCCAACCCCGTCTGGTCCACCTGCAGGCCTCAGCCCTGGCCGCCCAGCTGCATCCCAGCCTCAGCCCCGCCCCATTCAGCTCCATCCTAGCCTCAGCCCCGCCCCATCCAGCTCCATCCATGCTTCAGCCCCGCCCTATCCAGCTCCATCTCAGCCCCGCCCCATCCAGCTCCATCTCAGCCCCGCCCCATCCAGCTCCATCTCAGCCCCGCCCCATCCAGCTCCATCTCAGCCGCCCCATCCAGCTCCATCAGTGCCTCAGCCCCGCCCCTGTCCAGCTCCATCTCAGCCCCGCCCCTTCCAGCTCCATCTAAGCCCTGCCCCATCCAGCTCCATCCCAGCCTCAGGCCTGCCCCGAAAAGCCCAAAGTCAGTGTCCCAGTGTGTCCTGAGGTGTGTGATCTCAGGAGACTCAAGGGAGCCACCAGAGTGGGCTCTGGGTGGGCAGGCCCCTGCCCTTGCAGGGGTTGGCCTATGGGGAGATTGTACTGCAGCCTGGGATATTGGGGGCCCTGGGTGGGCGGTTCTGGTCCTCAGAGAGCGGTTCTGCCTGGGGCGTGGGGGGTCACAGGATGCCAGGGGCTGTGACCACGCGGCTGGAAGCAGCGAGACTGGGGTCAGCACTGGGGTTCCATGGCAGGCATGACTGTGAGCCTGTTTCTGCACATGGGGGTCCCCAAATGCTGGGGTGCAGGGCTGCTGAGGAGGGGGCTGTACTCCCTAACCCGTAGGATACAGCCCCCTTTCCTGTGGAGAAGCTGCTCTAGGGTCTAGTTCGTGACCTTGCTCTAGACCCCGTGTTAGGGTTGCGTTGAGCTCAGCGATTTGTCCATGTGTGAGGAGGTGGTGGCCTCCCTGAGTGGCGCCCCTGACGGGCAGCTCCAGCATGGCTCAGACTCACTCCGCAGGGACCCGGGTGTCACTTGCTCGGGGCCTTTGCACAGCCTTGGCTGTGCCTGGATGGTGCTCCCGCCCTCTCTCTGGTGCTCCAGCAGCGGGGTGCCGTGTGCGGGCGTTTCTCATTATCCTCCAGTTCCCCAGACAAGCAGGGGCTGGCGGCGACCTTCCAGCTGGGAGCAACAGCTGTGCGAGCCACGCATCCTGAAGCCTGTCCTGTCTTCAATGCAGTGGCCTCGTGGTCTACGCAGATGGGCCCTTGAACCTGGACCGCAAAGCAGAAGACATGTCCGAGCTGTTCCCGCCCTTCCACACCCTGCTCCGGAAAATAAGGTGGGGAAGGAGGGTTCCCTGTGTGGTGGGCGGGCGGCCACCTGGCCCCAGACAGACAGGCAGTGGAGACGCGGCGGGCGCCGCCAGAGCCCTCCACCCTCGCCCAGATGAGGTGCCACTGGGCATTAGTCAGGTCTGTGGGGGAAGTGAGCATCGCCCAGCATACTGTGGCAGTGCCAGCGAGCGGGGCCCAGCCCCGAGGCCTGCACACAGGAGGGGGGAGAGGTGAGCCAACCCTGGCCCCACCACATGGCGGTGGGGGGGTCCACGCTCATAATGTGCACGCTCTGGGCTAATCCTAGTTCTGGATGAGTTAGGGTGGGCTACTGAGTGTTCAGGCACATCCCAGCTCAGGGCTCTGCTTGAATGATACTGCTGGGGGAGTGGGCGTGGCTATGGGCATGGTTTTTAAGTGGGCATGGTTATGAAGTGGGTGTGGCTGTTGCTGTGAGCCTGGCTCTGCTGTCTCTGCTGTTGTGGGCGTGGTTCTGGTGGGTGTGGCTCCTGTAGCCACAAGTTGAGCAACCCTAACACGGGGGTCTAGAGCAAGGTCACGAACTAGACCTGAGAGCAGCTTCTCCACAGGAAAGGGAGCTGTATCCAAGGGTTAGGGGGTATAGCCCCCTGCTTAGCAGCCCTGCGGCCTGCACCCCCAACCTCAGCATAAGGGAACTGAAGGATAATGCCCACACACAGCACCCCGTGGCTGGAGCACCAGAGAGAGGAGGGAGCACCATTCAGGTGTGGCTCCTGTAGGTGTGTTTGCTGCAGTGGGCATGATTCTGCGGTGGTCCTTGCCCTTGCATGGGCATGGCTGCTGCTATGGGTTTGGCTGCTGACATGGGAGTGGCTGTTGCTGTGGGTGTATCCCTGCTGTGTCTTTGCTGTGGTGGGCGTGGCTCATTGGGTGTGGCTCTTGTAGAGGATTGTAGCTGCTGAGCATGGGCAGGTCACTGTTGTGGGCGTGGCTGCTGCAGGTATGGCTGCCACTGTAGGTAGCACTAGCTCTGTACTTAGGGGCTCTTGACGTTCTGCACCAAGTGCTGCTACCAGCACCCCAATCCGGGTCCTGGAACCCTTAATTTAAGCTGTTGTGGAGCCCAGCAGTGCAGAGACCCCACTCTTGGCCTCAGCGCTCAGGCCTCTCTGTGACCACATAGTGGGATGTGGGGTGTGTAAGTGTCCTGAGTGGCCTCGCAGCTGAGGACATTCTTGCATGGCTTCCAGCGCCCAGGAGGTCCTGTTCCAGCTGCCGTGGAGTTCATGTTCCCAGAACCTGTGATGCTCTGCTGAGCCTGTAGGCCCCGCATAGCTCAGCAGTCATGGGTGCAGACAGCCTGGCACCGTCCTTGCTTGCGGGGTGCTGTCCTTCAGACTGTCTGGGCAGTGCCGGCCTTGCTTTTCACCCCCGGGAAGAGCCACGCACCATCAATCCAGATGGCGAGGAGAGTCCTGAGGGTGGCCCTGTGACACCTGTGGAGGTGGGGGAGCCAGAGGCTGATCACTGGCTTCCAGGCAGATGTGACCCCTGGATGCCGTGGACCCAGGGCCCAGCCTTCTTGGGCATCTGGGTGAGAGGAGAGAGGGGAGGTTGGAAGAACTGGAAGCACATGGTGCCTAGAGATGGAAGGAGAGGCCCTGGGCTCGGGCCTGGCATGGTGCCTGCAGAACCATGCAGGCAATGCTCTAAGACTGAGCACCCAGGAGGGGTTGGGAGTCCAGGACAGGGGACAAGAGTGGTCCCATATGTAAGGAAGTTCTGCCATAGAACCCAAGATTGTGATCCATTTTCTGGTGGAAAATATTTCTAGCAGATTAGGCATTTTCTTCACTTGAGCAACCACTTTCTCCACTGGTGCACATACATGGGAGAAATTGAACCCTGAGGTCACATCACACACAGGAATTAGAATGCATCCTCAACATAGTCAAAACCATTGGCACAAGCCTCAGACACACCATGCAGAAAATCCATCTGCACTGCCATGTTCATTTCAGCACTGTTCACAGTAGCCGAATCTGCAGACTGTTGAGTGGGTAAAGAAACTGATACATCTACACAATGAAATACTACTCAGCCCTAAAAAAAGATAAAATCGCTCAATTTGCCATAGTATGGGTTGATCTGGAGAGTTCTGTGTTGAGTGAAACCAGCCAGAGGAGGGGGGGAGACTCCACATAGCCTCTTCTACGTGAGGTATAAAGAAACCTCGGGGGTTCAAATGCCCAGTGGCAATGGAAAGGAAGAGCGGAGAATCAGTCCTCAGGAGGAAGTGTGGCCCAGGGAGGGTCCCCAGAGCTGGACGGAGGAGAGCATGGGGCCGGGAGGGCAGCTGGCTGGAGTCTGTCCACAGGCTGGCTTCCAGGTACCTGCAGGGCTCACTGAGGATCAACTGCCCGACTCAGAGTGGGCCTGGGCCTTGCCCTGCCTCGACACAGAGCTCTGCGCTGTACCTGTGGGTGAGGGGCTGCCACTGCTCTGGGCGTAACATGGACAGGCTCTCAGCCCTGGGGTGTCCACACAGTGCGGGCTGACAGAGCTGATGGCAGATTCCTGTCGATGCCAATCCACCAACTCAGTGCGAACAGGCCGAAGAAAGCCACAACCTGGGCATGGGGTGGGGGAGAGGTCAGTTGCCCCAGTGGGGCTCCATCATAGGAACTCAGGTCCCAGGAGCTGTTTCGAATCAAGCCCTTTCTTGGGTCTCCTTCTGGGGCTGCTTCCTTCAGGAAGTCTCCCCTGGACTAACCTAGGGACCCTGGTTGCCCCCTCCCCATATCCCCCAAAGAGGCAGTACAGCTTTTGCTATCCTCGTCACATGGACATTATCTGCTCTGTCCATCATCACTTCTCCCCAGCCCTCCACCTTTGGGACACAGGGGCCAGGCGTGCCCCTCTGCCAGGTGCCCAGGAGCCTGGCATGGGCAGCCCACGACACTAGTGCTAGGGAGAAAGCTACTCCTTTTGGAGTTCAGCTGCCAAAGGGCCACATTGCTCAGAACAGGCATTTTGTGGCTCCAGCCACTCGCTCACCCTGACCTCAGCACGTGCTCCCACTTGCCCCATCCTCCTGTCCCTCCCGGGTCCCCTATCCCGCCCTACACCCACTCACGCCTCTCGTCCTCCTTCAGGGACCTGCTACAGACGCTGACAGCGGACGAGCTGCGCACGCTGGAGCGGAGCTTGTGCATCTCCCAGGATGCCCCCGACGCCCCTGTGGCCCCCTGCCCTGGTGCCCACCTTCCCTGCCCCGCTGCCTCCCGCCGAGCTGCTATCAGCCCAGGCCCAGGATGCTGACACGGAGCTGGCCTGCTCCATGCAGTATGATGACCAGGAGCTGGAGCAGCTCAGCCGCATGGTGTGCCAGGCTGGCCACGAGATGTCCTCGCTCCTGTCCCCGCCCAGTGCCAGCCAATCCCCGCGCACGGCCTGGTGCCCATGGCAGCCCCTGCAGAGAGGCGTCCCCAGGCCCGCGGGCGGCAGCTCTGATGAAGAGGGAGGGTGTTCTTCATGGAGGACGTGGAGGGCGGCGGACAGCGCCCAGACGCAGGATGCGGGGCCGGGTGGACTCTGGGATGCTGCGACTGTCCCTGTGGCGGAGGAAGGGGACACGAGCGACAACAATAATCTGCAGGATGACAAACTGCGGGCAGCGGGTCTGCTGGGCAGCGGGTCCTGTAGCTGCCTGGGCGTGCCCGCAGGCACTGCAGAGAGGATTGCCCACCGGACGGGAGGCATGAAGCTCTCAGCCACCGTCATCTTCAACCCCAAGTCACCCACAGCCCTGGATGCAAAGCTCCCAGGCTCGGACGCCGTAGGCACAGGTGTTCCAGGGGGCCGGCTGCAGGCCCTGAGAGTGCTGCCCACCCTCTGAGCACTGCCGTGGCCACCCACTGTCTGCTCAAGTCCCGCGTGTGCTGTGGAGGCTGTGGCGGCTGTGAGGACACTGCTGAGAGCCTGCGGGACCTCGGAGGCTCTACCCAAAGTGGCATCAGCACTGCCAAGGCTCTGCCCAGGGCCACGAGGTCCTCAGAGGATGCCCCCTGAAGCCCCAGCCCCGCGCCCCACACAGAGGAGCAGTGCAGAGACGAGGTCAGCACCCGGTGCATGGGGAACCCGCGGCTGGGGCTCATGGCCAGGAGCGGCCCTCAGAGGCTCAGGATCAGGCACCGGGGAGCAGCCTCTGAGTGGGCCCAGCCCCAGGTGGCGAGGCGGGATGGAAGCGGTTTCAGCTGGTGCTCGGCTTGTGGCTGCAGTGCGTGTATGGGTGTGGGCCCAGGTATGGGATGTGGACGTCGGTATGGGTGTGGGCAGCAGGGATTTCTTGTCCCCTGTGTCTGCTGGCTGTGTGGACACAGCCTGGCCCTGCCACAGTGGGGAGGGGGCAGGTTCCCGGTAGCTCCAGGACCTTCCCTACACTCAGCATGGGGACAAGCGCTGGGCCCCTGAGCCTCTCAGTCATGCCACGTTGCGGGTCTTCCCTGTGGGGGTCTTGTGACCCCCATGTCCCCTGCAGGTATCTTCTGAAGGGCGGGGACCCCACAAGGCCCCCAAAATACCTGAGAGGTGATTAGAGTGGGGCCTCCAGGAGGGGCGCCTGGCTTTTGAGGGTGCCCCGGTAGGCTCCGGCTGCTTGTTCTGGGGCTGCTTCTCCCCATCACCGTGGTCCCCTCCGTGACCAGCCTGCCCTGGGCCACGTGCCCCAGGCTCCTGCCAGGTGGTCCCTGCTTGTTCTGGCAGAGGACACCCCACTGCGCCCTGGGAACCGTCTCCCTGATCCCACCTCAACTTCTCCTGTTTGTGGCTTTTTTTGGGGAGGTGCTTTTTGGGTCATACTCGGCAATGCTCAGGGGGCTACTCCTGGCTCTGCACTCAGGAATTATTCCTGTGGTGCTCAGGGGACCATATGGGATGCCGGGAATCCAACCCTAGTTGATTGCAAGGCAAACTCCCTCCCTGCTGTGCGTCACTCAGGCCCGACCTCGGCTTCTCCTGAGCGGCTGCAGTTTGCCTTCACAGGGCCAACCAGGGCACTGACGCCACCCCCACTCTCGTCCCGGTCCAACTTTCCAGTGGGCTGCCCTGTGCTGAGGTGTTCCCAGAGCAGAAAGTGGCCTCCGCCTGCCCTGGCCATTCCTCCCTGTGGAGCCTGCACCCCCTTCCGCCTGCAGGCAGTAGGGGACCCCCCATCACCCATTGTCCTGACTTTCCCCGGGGTTCCCCTCAGAACTCTGAAAGGAGCAGCCCCAGCCTGGGCCCAGCCTTCTGCCTGCCGCCAGGGGAGCAGCCGTCATTCTGCCCAGTTCATTTTCCTGGAGCAGAGACAGAAAACACACAGACGTGCAGTAACAACATGCAGATATATCCATGGCACAGTGATACATAGGTGAGATGCAGGGCACACAGCACACAGATGCACACATATGTGACACATGGGTAGATGCGTGACACATAGATAACACATCACAATGATACACAGACACTTGACACACATGTGGCACATGGAAACACAGCACCGAGATACCCTGATATGAACACACGGGATGCACTGATACACACAAGACATGTATATAACACAAGGATAACTACATGCATGTAGTGCAATGTTACATAAGGTTTGCACATAGGAGACACAGCACTGATACACATGACAGAAATGATACACATGTACACATCATGGGCAATACACATACACACATGATGTACACGGGTATACACATGGCACACTTATAATATGGTATTCATATACACATCACACATATACATGACTCACATGTACACAGTACTGCACATGCTACACATATATGACACCACACATGCACTGGTGCACACCCCCACATATGCACACATGCCCCGCCAAGTCTACCTCATATGACCATACCCACACCCAGATGCCACGTCCATCAGTGACCCCACCCCCTTTTTGTCCTGCCCACTGCTCACATGTGACCCTCCCCTGTGGACCGGCCCACCTGTGGGCACAGGGTGGGCAGTGTATGGTTAGTGCATGCCACCACCTTGGGGACCACTGCGTGGTGGCTCTGGGTCTCAAGAGGATGCTTCCTGGTTTCCTGAGCCTCCTGTTCCTGCCTATATACTTTCCAGAGAGGAGGAGGGAGATGGAGTCAGGCCTTGGGAGTCACCTCTGGCAGTTTTCGGGACCACGTGGCCCTGGGGATGTCACCAGGGTTGGACGCACGTGAGGCAGGTGCCTCGCCAGTGTCCCCTCTTAGGTCCCTGGTCACTGCGGTCCCCACAGCAAAGACCACACAGACCGCGAGATGTTCTAAGGGAGAAGGGATCACCCTCCAAGCTGGACTCGCCTCCCCACGGTCAGTCCAGGGAAGATGCGCATCCCTCCGGCCAGGCTTTCCTCACGTGACCCCACGGTGCCGCCAGAAGGTGCAGTCTGCTGGTGTCCTGCTGCAAGGAGGGCTGACTTGGTCAGAAGGTGCCTCTGAAGACTGGGCCTCCTCCGAGCCCTGCTGGGCCGCCTTTCCCACTGCCCCGCTTCCGGGAGCCCTGCACACACAGGTGCTGACCCCCATGTGAGCCCTGCCCAGCAACTGCACACTCGGGACTTTCTGAGCCACATCTCTAGACTCTACAATGCTACCACCCCAGTAGCAGCACACTAGGTTGGGTGGGAATGTCACGTAGAAGCGATTCCCAGTTCCCCGGGAAGCGGCCAAGCGCCATTAACGGACAACACAGAAGGCAGCAACAGCTTAGTAAACCTCAGACAAGGCTTTAACGTTCCCCTGGTGAGATACGATTTTCACAAATTTTCTTTTACTGAAGTATGTTTTGATAATTCCATTTATTAGTCGCTTAGTGGTAAAAAGCAATATGAAATCAATGATTGAGGGCCTGATTCGGCAGGCTTGAGGGATGATTGGGAAGATGGGGACCAAGGTGGAAGGAAGGTCTCAGCAGTGGTGGGGTTGGAATGTTGCCTGTAACAAACAAATTCACAAAATTGTGAATTTTGTAAACCACATGATTAAATAAAGTGGGGGTGGATCAGGGGAGAAGGTGCCCATGGCCTCTTCTGTGGGCCGCCCATGGACTGGTGCTGTGTACCCCCAAAGGGGCCTGTGTAGTGCGAGTGACCCCCCAGAGACGCCTGCTCTGGGGAACTCAGACCAGAAAGCCTAGGCGCAGTGAGTGTGGACTGTCCAGCTCTCCGGGGACGGAGCCTTGCCCTGGTCAGCTGTGGGGTGAGTTGAGCCTATATCTGTGCACAGGCGCCCAGTCCCAGCTTGGGGTGGGTAGCCAGTTTGTCATTGTACCCCATGGGCGGCTCACTTGCCCCACCCTCACCTCCCGTACCCTTCACATCCCCTTGCCTCCCCTCTCCAGAAGGGAAGGATCTGGGAGCTCCGAGGTCCAGGTTCCCCAGCGAGTAGCCAGGTTCCGACTGCGGGCTGGCCACCTTTGTGCTCGGGGTCTTCCTGCAGGAGCCCTTCAAGCTCGTCAGCGCTTGTGCCCCCCAAAGAAGTAACTCCTGCCGAGGCTGTAGCCACTGCTCCTGCCCACCAGCCGGGACTGGACTTCCATCCCATGGTGGAATGTTCTGGAACACCCCAGGCCTGGGAGAGACCCCACCTGGAGATGTCCACGACATTTCCAGCTGTGTGCTGGGCTTGCCGTGAAGTGCTGCCTCAGTGAAATTGACCAGTCTTGTGGGCCTGGGTGGCCTTTAAAGCAGGGAGGACGTTCGCCTTGCACGCAGCCAACCTGGGTTCAGTCCCTGGCATCCCATATGGTTCCCTGAGCACCTCCAGGAGTAATTCCTGAGCACAGAGCCAGGAGTAACCTCTGAGCATTGCCAGGTGTGACCACCCCCCAAAGAAAAGCAAAAATAATTTTTTTAAAAAAGGAGCACAGAAATTTGTGTCTTCTTCAGGAGGGATGGAACCAAGAACCAGAGGCAGACCCAGGTTCTCGAGGGAAGATGAAGAAGGGAGAGAGCACACACTCCAGGGAGCCGGGTGGTTGTGTGAGGGGAGCCCAGGGCATGAGCCTGGTGTGAGGCAGAAACGGCTCGGCTGTGGCTGGTGACCCCAGCTCAGAGCCTGGACACTGGGGTTACAGTGGGCTGGGCCGGGTCTGTGGGTGGGTCAGTGATGGCAGCTGGAAACTCAGAGCCGTGGACCTCGGGGACCGGAGTGACAGCACAGTGGGGAGGGCGTTTGCCTTGCACGCGCCACCCAGGTTTGATACCTGGCATCCCATATGGTCCACCGAGCACTGCCAGGTGAGCAAAGAGCCAGGAATAACTGCTGAGCATTGCTGGGTGTGACCCAAAAAAGAAAAAAAAAAACCCTAAAACCGCGACCTCTGTGCCCTACCTGTCTGCTCAGACCGGCCGTGCCCTACAGGAGCTTTGGGGCACTGGGCATCTTGGGCCATGCCTGCCTGTGCCCTGTGTGATTGCTGGCTCTGGGGTCCTGCCTGCTGGCCACCCCAGGCTCCTGTGCCCCGAGTCAGTCCTGCAGAGACCCTTTACCTGAACACAAACGTGTCTGAACATCCCCATTTGAGGACTGGGTGCTGAGGGGAGCCCGCAGAGGGTGAGAGATCCCACCCTCACCCCTGCCTTTCTCTGTGCAGTGGTTCCACAGACAAGATGGACCCCGAGACAGCTCCCGTGGCCACAAGAGAAGATCCGGTCACGGTTCCACGGCAGCCACGACCTCATTCACCGCCTGTTTGTCTGCATCTCAGGTGGGCGTCACAGCTGGGGTGGACGTGGGCGTCACGCAGCTGGTGTGGAGGGATGGGCGTGGGGGCCTCTCCCCGGTGCAGCAGGCGCCCTGATCTGGTAGAGGAGGGGCAGCCAGTGCACTCGGGCTGGCCGTGGCAGGCCACAAAGCCCGAGTCAGACCCTGCTCTGTGGCTGGACAGTGGCGCCGAGGCTAATGTTGACTTTGGGTTTTTTTTTTTTTTGTGCTTTTTTGGGTCACACCCGGCAATGCTCAGGGGTTACTCCCTGGCTCTGCACTCAGGAATTACTCCTGGCGGTGCTCGGGGGACCATATGGGACGCCGGGGATCGAACCCGGGCCGGCACAGGCCAGCCGCGTGCAAGGCAAACGCCCTACCCGCTGGGCTATCGCTCCGGCCCCTGCTAATGTTGACTTTTTGGTGGGTGTTTTCCGTGCTGACATATAATGGTACGAATGTACAGAAAGTGCTGGAAAACATCCCCTGTGGTTCCTGCTGGCCTCCTCCCGCCACAGGGCAGGGCCAACATGTCCACCTGCCCCATGTCCCTGGTGTCATGTGGAACGGGAAGGTGCAGATGGGATCCTGGGCCTCAGTAGCTCACCTGCTGTCCAGGCATCAGGGGGCCTGAGGGGCCCTGGGGATAGCTGGAGGCTGGAGTTAATGGGCCATGAACACAGCCTGGCCCCAGCACAGCCCAGCTGGTCCCACAGGGTCAGGAGCCTGAGGTGGATGGGAGGGGACATGTTTACACAGGGGCGAAGTGACTGACAGGTGCTCTGGGGCGGCAGAACTCTGGCCAGGTTCTCTGCAGAGGGCCGGGGCTGAGCTGGGGGACCCTGAGGCGGCCTCTCGGGCTTCCCTGGTCCCCTCAACTGCAGGACTTTATTTCTGCCCAAGGATTGGCTTCCAGGGGCTGGGTCTGGCCCTGAGCTCAGGCTGGACCCAGCAGCCCCGTCGCCCCTCTGCAGGCGTGGCAGACCAGCTGCAGACCAACTACGCCAGTGACCTGAGGAGTATCCTCAAGACGCTCTTCGAGGTCATGGCCACCAAGCCAGAAGCAGATGACAAGGACAAACTAAAGAAAGGTGAGGCCGGCTGGCCATCCTGCCCACTGCAGGGACACACTGGGATATGTGCATGCACATAAACAGAGGCCATGCACGCACATGCAGGCGAGGGGCTCCCCCATACACACACAGGCACACATATACACACAGACACACATACACATACAGACACACATACACACAGGCACACATACACACACAGGCACACACACATGCACGGGCACACACAGGCACACATACACAGACGGACACACATACACATACAGGCACACATACACATACAGGCACACATACACACGCTGGACATGCATACACACAAGCATGCACACATACACACACACGGGCGAGGGGCTCCCACATACACACACAGGCACATACACATGCACGGGCACACACAGGCACACACACAGACACACATACATGGACACACAGGCACACATATACACATGGACACACATATACACATGGGCACACATACACACATGGACACACATACACACATGGACACACATGCATACACACATACACACAGGTGAGTGGCTCCCACATGCACACACACGTGTACATGCAAGCATGTATGCACTCACACCTGTACCACGTGTGCCCACAAGTGCCCACTGCGTTTCCCACATGTGCCCTGCTCTCCGCTTCCCCTTCCCACCCTGCTCACTCTGTCTGAGACTGCAGGGCGTGGCCTGCCTGGGCAGCTCAGGGCTGTGCCATGGCCCCTGAGGAGACCAAGGTTACAAGGCATCTCTCAGCAGGACCTGTGCCCTCCGGGGCTGGGGGCTGAGGGCTTACCTGTGGGTGCACCCAGGGCCAGAAGGGCCACGAACAGCATGCCCTCAGCCCGCTGCCCCTCCAGTCACACAGAGCCTGTGCAGCGCCACGCTGGAGGACTGTGCCCTGTGCCAGGAGACCTCATCATCCTCGGAGCTAGCGGCCAAGACCCGAGATGGAGGGCTAGAAGGTGCAGGAGGCTGGGGAACTGGGGAGCTGGGGGAGGCTGGGGGAGTCTGGGGAAGGTGGGGGAGCTTGGGGAGTCTGGGGGGAGCTGGGGGAGGCTGCACCCTGGGCTGGCGCTAGAAAGGAGCACCCGGGCCGCACCTGAAAGTGGGGCAGGAGTCCAGGGTCAGCCCCTGTCTCTCTCTGTGCTTGCCTGGGGGCTGGTTTCCGGGACCCCTGGGGTTACAGGCTGCCTCGCCAGACCCACCTGGACCAGGACTGTCATCTGTGCCCCTCAACGTGGCCATGATGTGCTGTCCCCAGACCAGGAGCCTCTCAGGAGGGGCCGGCAGCATGGACATGGCCAGGGCCAGCCCTCCCTCACAGGAAGGCGGCCCCTGACGGAGTGGGCACAGGCCCGAATCCTGGGGTCTGAAATGGTGTAGGGGTGTCCACAGTCAGGCCAGCATGAACCTGCCCAACTCTGGGTGGGCCGAACTGGAGGTGTGGGGGACCCTGGGCAGGCGGGACTGAAGTTATGGGGGACCCTGGGCTGGCAGGGCTGAAATTATGGGGGACCCTGGCGGGGCGGGGCTGGAGGGCACTGACAGGGTCTGGGTGGCTGGTGACAGACAGGCGCGGTCTATGGCCACAGAGGGGGACCCCAGCGCTGCTGTGGGGAGCCTGCCAGGCTCCGGTGACCTGTCCCGGCTTTGTCACAGACCCGCCCGAAGTGGGTCCCTGATGAAGTCTGCGGCTTCTGCACGGCCTGCAAAGCCCCTTTCACCGTCATCCGCAGGAAGCATCACTGCCGCAGCTGCGGGAAGGTGGGTGGGGTTGTGGGGACGGACCCGGGCTGTGGGGCTGACGCTGGGTCCTTGGGGGTGCGGGGTCGGCGGTGGTTTCCCGTTGTGGGTCTTGAGGTGCAGTGGGGGCGGTTCCCAGGGTGTGGGGTCCCGGCCCTGCGCCAGCCCTCATCCGCCTTTCCCGCAGATCTTCTGTTCGCGCTGCTCCCCGCACTCGGCCCCGCTGCCGCGCTACGGGCAGGTGCGGCCGGTGCGCGTGTGCACGCACTGCTACGTGTTCCACGTCACGCCCTTCTACCGCGAGCGGGCGGCGCTGTGACCCTGGTGGCGACCGGGACCGTGACCATGAGCGCAGAGCTGAGCCCGCAGCGGCCAGCAGACACATCGGGAGATGAGCTTTATTTTCTAACCGCTGTGACGGACACATAAATCTATTTACAGACCCAGCGCTGTGGCCTCTGGTCCTGTCCCCAAGCTGTCTCCGCACCCTTGCCCTGCCCAGGGAGCCCCCAGAGCCCCACTGTCCAGTCTGTGAAGGTGCACAGACTTCCCCTCCCAGGAAATGGGGGGGGGGGAGAGAGAGAGAGAGAGAGAGAGAGGGAGGGAAAGAGAGAGTTGAGTGTCCACCCTTGCCCCAGAAGGTGGGGACCAGCCTGGGGAAACAGGGCCCTGTCAGTGGGAACTGGGCTCCCATGCAGGGCTGGGGCGGGGTAGCCGGTCACTCAGGGCAGGGCTCACCAGGCCACAGCACTGCCCCACACCCGGGTGCCCGTGTCCCCCGCAGCTCATGCCCAGCATGGCTCAGCTGCTGCTGTGGTTCAGTCCACTCTCCTATAAACTCGTAGCAGGCAGCCCACACTCCCCCTTCCCTGTGCAGTGGGCTGGGGGCACGTTGTCCTGGGGACCCAAGGGCCACTTCCTCCAGGGCCCTGCTGCAGCTCCCAGAGGCCACCGGGATCCTGTCCCACCGCCCCTGATGCCCCAGGGTGGCCGCAGCTGGCTATGTCCCCCTCCCAGGCTTCTGAGACAGTGGCTCTGCCCCTGGGAGTCAGGGTGGGCTTCTGACCTCAGACCCTCACATCCAGCCTGAACCCCTTTAGGAGGACCCCTGTAGCCAAGAGGAAACTGGTACACAGGGAGGGTCCGCCAGCCCCTTGCTGTGCTGGGGAAACTCAGGCTCAGCAGGGTGTGACCAGCTCAGTACATGACCAGGCTAGGGGCTCACAGACTAGAAGCCGGGCAGCTTTGGGGAGACCCCTCAGTCCTGGGACACACCAGGGGTCCCGTGTAGGGGAGCAGACAGACTGGAGGCAGTGCAGTATGTGGCTGGGACCTTCTGCCCCCACCCAGTGCCCATCACAGCAGAACCTGCCAACCCGGGTCCAAGAACCCGGGTCCGGGGAGTTCTGGCTCTAAGGGGTGGGGAGGGGTAGCAACAGGAAGCCTGTCCGTGCTCCCCCAAAGTGAGGGAGGCAGGGGGTCTCCCAGGGTCTGCTGGGGAGGGAGAGGGAAAGAGTCCAGTGGGGGTAGGGGACAGGTGGGAGGAGAAAGGGGGAAGGAAGAAGAGAGAAGTGGGGAGGGGGAGAGGGAGGGTCTAGGGATGAGGGAGGGGAGAGGGACCTGAAAGGATGGGGAGGAGGGGAGGAGGAGATTGGGGGAGGAGTGGAGAGAGGGAAGGGGAGGGGGATGGAGGGAAGAGAGGAGCAGCTGAGGGCCCAGTGGGCTGGGGGCAGGAAGTCAGGGAAAGAGTATTCTAGAAGTTTCCTTTCCTCGGTGTCCATAGGGCCTCGGACACCCTGTGGGTCCAGGCCAGGGGAGCAAAGCAGCTCCCCAGATCTGGACTCGAATCCTCTCCCTCTGCTTCAAATCCGTGAGTGAGGCCGCAAGGGGAAGGCCAGTGTCCAGGGTGAGGGCCCCCCCCACCCAAATCAACTCCTGTTGGTCACTCTGAGGGAGCAGGTCCAGAGGGCAGGGGGCTTGCCATCCCAGAAGGGGTGACCAGACACTGCCTGGCCAGTTCCTGCTCCCAGAGAGTGGAAAGACAAAGCGGTGTGGGTGGAACTCCTTTAGGTGCCACGCTACAGATCCGTGGACGCCACTCGCCTCCACCTGTGCCCGCACGAGCACCCTTCTCAGGACCCTGCTGCAGGTCCGGGGTCCTGGTACAGCCTCCTGCCGTGCACCTTCAGCACCCTGGGGCCACCCATGTGCCCACTGCCCGTCCTCTTCCTCCGTCCGCCCAGCGACATCACTGGAGGCGCAGGTGGCGGGGCGGGGCGGGGCGGGAAATTGCCCCCCCACAAAGCCTCCGGACCACCGGCTCTCGCTCCGGATCCCCGCACCCCGCACGCGGGAGGCAGAACCCGCCGGGCTGCCAGGGACGCGGGTAGCGCCCAAGCTGCTCCGGGGCTGGAACACTGCGTGGAGGCAGGGCTGTCCTCCAGGCTGACTACAGGGGCCAGCGGCGCCAGGAAGCGGCCGTTCTGCGCGCCGCATCGGCGTCCGGGCACGGCGTACCCGCTCTTCCTCTGCGCGCCGGGATCGACGTCTCTTAAAGCCCCTTAGCCTGGGGGTGCCCATGGGCGGCACCGGGTGGGGCCGAGGTGGGTCCTACGGGCGGTTCTCCGCCCCCGCGACGTGCCCGGACCCCGCAGCCCGGCCAGCGGGAGCCCTCGCGCTCCCACGTCAACAGCAGCAGCCGGGCGCCGGCGGCGGCTCGCCCCGTGGCCCGTCCCTGGACCCATCAGGTCCTCACCCGCCAGCCCCCCGCCACCACGTCCTCGGCCTGTTTCCCCACAGTTGGCCTCTAAGGGATCGACACTCTCAGGGCATCGACTGCAGCCGCACTTTGGCAGCCCGACCCCGCGAAACTCCGGTCCGGGGGCGCCACCCCGCGCCCTCGCTAGCGCACGCGCCGCTCCCGGGTCGCGACACACGCGTCCTGACACGCCCGTGGACGTCCAGCAGCCGCGCCGCGCTTCCTCCCGGCAACGCGGCCGGCGCCGCACGCTCATTGGCTGCGCGCCGCGCCGGCCATTGGCCCAGAGCCTACTTTACATAGAGTCCCCAGGCCAATGAGCGTGCGGCGCCTACTTAACATGCACGCCGACAGCCAGTAAGCGGGCGCGGGGCCGGGCCACCACGTGCTGTTGCTAAGCTTGCGCTTCTAAATTGTTACTAGTGAGGCCAGCCAATAGACCGAGAGTTGCGTATCTGTCAACATTCTCGGCCCCGCCCAAGCATTTTGGATCCTGCCCATTGGCTTGTACCGGGCGCGGCGCCCGTCCCCGCATTCCGAGCCTCGCTCCCTATTGGCTGCACTGGCTGCCGCTCTCTGATGTGTCAATTTGAGGGCCTGGGGCGGAGGGTGGCTGCCGAGCGCCCCGACTCCGCCGTGCCGGGAAGTGGTTCCGTAAGGCAGGCGTGCGGGCGTGCGGGGAGGGCGGCGAGCAGGGCCGGCCGGAGCGGCCCGAGCGGCCCGGGCAGCGGTCGCCGCCGTCCCGGAGCGCGGCGCGTACCGAGGATGGAGCTCAATTCGCTGCTGATCTTGCTAGAGGCCGCCGAGTACCTGGAGCGCAGGGACAGAGGTAGCGCCCAGCGCCTTTGTGCGCCCGGCCGCGAGCGGGCGGGCGGGGACACGGCGGGGGTCGGCGGGGCTGCGCCCGGGCCGCGCCCGGGCACCCGCTGACCGCGCCGTCTGCCCGCAGAGGCCGAGCACGGCTACGCCTCGGTGCTGCCCTTCGACGGCGACTATGCCAGGAAGAAAACAAAGGCGGCCGGCCTGGTGCGCAAGGCCCCGAACAACAGGTACGGTGCCCGCGACCCGCCCCTGCCGAAACCAGCCGGACCCGAGCCCTGGAGGGCCCCGCCACCTGCCCGTGGGCCCTCGGCCCGCGCTACCCAGGCGCTGCCCGCGCGCAGCCCAGGCGGTCGGCTTGGAGGAGGCGGCGCGCCCCCGGCCCCCGCCCGGCCCCCGCCCGCCGTCGCCATCTTCCCGCGGCCGCGCCTCCCGGCCGCTCGCGTAAACAGTGCCACGGTACAGCCCGCGCCCCTGCCTGGCCGCCCTGTCCGCCCTGGCCGGCGGGGTGCGGGACTCGGGCCGCCCCTGTGCTTGCGGCGCGGGTGCGAGCGTCGGGCCCCCGTCCCCAGCGCGCAGTGAGGCAGCCCGGGGCCAAGTCCCGGCCCTTCACCTGGGTGCAGTGCTAACACCCCGCCCGCTAGTACCCTGCCCATGTCCCCGGTCCCTCGTCCAGGTGCAGGGCAAGCACCCTGCCTGCTCGAACCCGGACCACGCCTCCGGCACTTACCCAGCTCTGGGGCCAGCATCCCGCCCACTCGGTAGGTTTATGCCCCCAGGCCTGGTCCCGAGGTGCCTGGGTGCAAGGCCAGCACCCCACCTGCTGGGGGCCTGGGCCTCTGCGTGTACAGGCGGGGTAAGCCTGGGGGTCATGTCTGGCTCCGGGGCAGGGCTTGCTGCAGCTCGGGGCAGACCCTTCTGACCACTCTTCCCCACGCCAAACTGCGGAAGTTCCTAAGGGGATGCCCGGCCTGGGTGGGACCCGGGCTTTGTCCTGGGTCCGAGGTAGGAGGCACGGGTAGAAGCCACCATCCATGGTGCAGCTCCTGGACTGGCCAGCCCCGGTCTCGGCTGGGAACAGTTTGGGGGAGGGCAAGCTTCCTGTGCACTGACACGACCCGCACTGCCAGTGAGCCCACCCCAATAGATTCTGCCATAGCCCCGTTTTTGCCAGTGGGGAAACTGAGGCATGTGGAGGCCTGTAAGCCCGCTCCGCTCCTGCTGTGGAGGGAGGATGTAGGGACCCGGAGGGTTTCCGGCAGATCCTCTGGGGGCCTCAGGTGCCCTCCCATGGTGACTCCTGCCTTTTTGCTGAGGCCGCCCAGGGCTCTGGGCTTCCCTGTGGCTCCAGTATCTAGCCGGCCTGGACTAGGAGGAGCAGTGTGTGGGGCAGGCATTGGCCACCACCCAGTCGAGCAGGCCTTCTGTGGGTGGAGCCGCGGGTACCCACCAGGGAGTCTGCCCACTGTCTGGGCCTGCAGGGGGTGCCCACCTCAGCTCCTCCAGGGTGGGCTCTCCCCTTTAGGAATGTCTGTCACCCGTGGTAGAGGGTGCAGGTCCCTTTTTAGTTGGGGGTGGGGGTAACAGGTCCTTGCCTGGGCATGTGACCGCTGGAGCTTGATTGCTAGTTGCCACTGTCCTGTGCTTCCCTGCTCAGAAGTAGCGGACGCCAGGGCGGGGATGGTGCATGCGTGGTGGGGATGGCACGAGGTCTGCCTGCCTGGGAAGGAGTCTGGAGCCAGAAGCTTCTGCTCTGGGACCCAGGGCAGTGCCTAGAGCTTCCCTGGGCTGCTTGATGCCCCTCTGAAAGGCCACATAGGAGCTGTGGAGCGATTCCCAGCCATCCTCTGACCCCGGGTCATAGGTCCCCCTAGGGGCTGGTCCCTGTGTCCCAAGTATACCTCTGTCATGGGGCGGGGGGGCAGAGGGTGGCACTGAGGCCCCTCCTGCAGGCCCAGCCTCACTTGGCTGCTCTGACCGCTGGCCCTAACCACCCTGGGCCTGTGTGCATAATGGCCACACTGACCGTCTGTCTCCTCATGCAGGTCCTCACACAATGAGCTGGAGAAGCACAGGTGAGTGACCGTCCTACCTGCCCTGCCCAGGGCTCCGTGTGGCAGTGGGGGGACTCTGTGTGCTTGGGGATGTCTGAGTGCCTGGGACAGCAGCTCCTTGGCGCCAGAACACTGCCCACGCTAGACAGGTCTCTCCTTGGGGCCTGCTCTGTTCTGCGACCAGCACATGCCTTCAGGTCACTTCTGCTGAATCTTGTCCAGAGCCATGCTGGGCACCGCAGCCCAGTGGAACACTCTGGCGAGCATGTCCTCTACACACCTGCCACCAGCTGTGGTCAAGCCTGCGCTGGGCCCCTTGAAGGCAGGAAGGGCAGCGGGATGCTGAAGTGGCCCGGCCTGGCTGCTGAGCCATCGAGTGACCTGCTGGTCGCCTCCAGCTATGGGTGGGCTCCAGCATTGCGGCCCCCTTGGTCTGTTGGGTCTGCCCTGGCCGTGTGGCCCTGGTAGCCGGCGTGCTGCTGTGCTCCCCAGATGCCCTGTGCTTCTTAGGCTGGGCTCTGGGGTTTCTGAGACGCCATGGCGGGGTCATGGTGTGAGCCATGTTCTGGGGTGCTGCCTGGGTGACCGCCCAGCAGATGAGGGCAGAAGAACTGATGTGAGGGACCACCAAGGTGTGGCCTGCAAAACTGAAGGTTGCCCCCTGACCCTAGCTGCAGCCACCGTCTGTCAGAGCTGGACCTTGGAGGGCCTCTGGGCGGCAGAGCTGCTTAGACTGGACAGGTGCTGCTGCTCCAAGAGGCCAGTGTGGGGTTGGGGGCTCAGGTGACGAGTGCATGGACACTGGCAGAGGAAGTTCTGAGTGCCTGGGGAGGGAAGGAAAGGGGAGAAGAGGAGGAAGGGAGGAGAGAGGGAGGTAGAGGAGGGAAGGAAAAGGGAGGAGGGAGGGAGGGGAAGAGGGGGAGGAGGGGAACATCTGGCCACCCCTGGACATGGATGCCTGGAGGTGTGGGGGCCTCCCACAGCTGTCCCAGTGCTGTCTGCCTGACCTGTCCCTGCCCCAGGAGAACCCACGATGGTCACTGGGACCTGGACAGCCTGTGTCTCCCTGATGGCTTAGCTCAGAGGTGCTGGCTGGTGTGGGGGGGCTCTGGACATCTCACACGCTGGCCCCTGGGGTGGGGGCCAGCTCCTCTCTCAGTCCCCTCAGGCTGTCCCAGAGGCGTGACAGGGACCATGGGCTGGCCCCTCCTCCGTGTCCGGCCTGGGCCTCTGGGGTTCCTCCAGGTTTCAGGACGTGAGGGATGCGAGGGTCACAGGAAAGGGGACAGCCCTGGGGAGGCGACGGCCCTGCTCCTCACTTCCTTCTCTGGCAGCCAGGCTTCAGCCGCTCAGCCCTGGATCCATGCCCTTAAGCACTGGGGAGGCCCTGAGTGGTGCCGGGCTGTGTCGGTGCTGCAGTGCCGGGACCGCTCTGTCCCCTGGTGTCACACTGCAGAGCCCTTCTGGAGGGCGGGTCTGAAGCTCCCAGGAATTCTGGGGGCCAGTCGCTGCGCCCCACTGCTAGGCTTCTGAGCTGCTCCAGGGGTCTTAGAAATCCATGGTAGGGGCCAGAGTGATAGTACAGCGGGAGGATGTTTGCCTTGCAAGTGACCAACTTAGATTTGATACCGCATCCCATATGGTCCCCTGAGCACCACCAGGCATAATTCCTGAGTGCAGAGCCAGGAGTAACCCCTGAGCATTGCTGGGTGTGGCCCAAAAGGACAAAAAAAAAAAAAAAAAAACCAGGGTGAGCTGAGCGAGGTAGCAGGGCCGGGTGGGCTGGCATGTACCTTGCACAGGGTGGCCTTTGATTAGTGCCACCACATGTGGGCCTCTGAGCCTCACTGGGCATGATCTCTGAGCACTGCCGGTTGTTCCCCCAAAATGGAAAAAAAATCTCGCTGGCCCTAAGGCTGGGCTGTGTCCCTGCAGCCCCAGGGGCTCAGGAGTGCCCGCTCCTGGAGATGGGCATGGCACATAATGGGATGCTGCCTTGGGCACCCCGAGCCAGCTCTCAGCACGTGAGCCAGGTTGTGCGGGTGTTGGCTCAGCACTGCTGCTCCCCTGGTCCTTCTGGGCGAGCCTGTGTCAGGGTTGGGGATTCCCACCCCCTGGGTGCCCTGCAGATGTGCCCTGGGCAGCTGAGGCCAGCAGCGTCCCTTGCCCTGTGCCCATCTGCATTAGAGCACAGCCTTTGAAGCCCACCTGCCCCCAGCTGTGCCCCAGCATGACCCTCTGACCCACTCCCGGGTCTGTCCGACGCTGTCACACATGGTGTGATGGTGGCTCTGGGACACTCCATGCCCCCCAGCCAGTGTCAGGGTGCTGTGGAAGCTCACCCGGCCTCTGTGTGTGTGTGAGCACACGTGCACTGTGGTTCACTGTGTCTCTACCCGTTTCCCTGGGAGCTCTCACCAGCCCCAGCCTCTGTGTGTGTGCGTGTTCGCTAATCTGCTTCTCCCCATTTCCTGGGAGCTCCCTCCGGGCCCAGTCTCTCTGTGTGTGTGTGTGTGTGTGTGTGCGCGCACACTACACGATGCATATGTTTGTGTGTACACACATGCTGTGGTTCACTGTCTGCCCATTTCCCGGGCCCGCCCCGGCCTTTGTCATTTTCACGTGTGTCACCAATGCTGTCCATTGTGACGTGTCTCTCCACTGTTTTTCTTTTCTTGTACAAATGTGTCTTTTCCTGATTGTAAAAAGTAATATGTGGTTTTTTTTTAGTATAGAAAACCCGGAAAGTGCCCCCCAAAGCACAAAGCCCAAGAGATAAGCGCTGCCCAGCTGCTGCCGGGCCCGTGCACCACCTCCACTGTCTCCTGTCCAGTCTCTGTGTAACGTCCGCTGTGTCCTTTCACAGACCACGCGCCTCCACTCGTCTGTGGCTGGCTCTGTACGCTGACGGGCTCACTTAACGCCCAGGCCGTGAGAATTAGCTCCGGGTGGGGGTAGGACTCGGGGCCCCTCGCTTCTCTTTCTGTGATCTGTGTTTGCCGGTGTTGCACCGCAGCCGGGTCCCGCTTGTGCCGAGCAGCAGATGTCAGGGGTTCCGCTGGGCACGGTGCAGGTGGAGTGGGTTTGTGCCCCTGGGGACACCCTGGGTGAGAGGGCCTGAGGCCTACAGTACCCAGCCTGGCCATCCCCCACACTGCTTCCCGGTGCCATGTGCTGGGCTGGGACAGGGCACTCACCTGCGTGTGGGTGCGGTAGGGGCTCACCTGACGACCCCCTGAGCCACGTGGCTGACCCTGGCCCCTCTGCCCGATTCTCAGTCTGAGCACAGCCACTGCCCGCGTCCTGGAAGTTCCCTCCCGGTCAGGCCGGCTTAGCTGGAGAGGGCTGGCTCGTGCTGGTCCCAGCGGGGGCGCGCTGGAGTGGGTGGTGCAGCCTTGGGAAGCAGCTGTCCCTCCTGTGAACTGGGCACAGCCTGGCCTGGCCTGCTCTGGGTCGTGGGCTGAGCTTGGCCCCTGGCGCCCAGCGCAGATGGCCCATCCACGGAGGCCCCACCCCTCTGCCTGGTGCGTGGACCGGGGCCCAACGCCACGGCTGTGTTATCCATCCATGGAGGCCCTACCCCTCTGCCTGGTGCGTGGACCAGGGCCCAACGCCACGGCTGTGTTATACTGTGGTAGCGAAAGGCACGGGCTGCTGGTCCTGGACACAGCTATCCCCACCTTGTGCCCTCGGCCCACTGTGAAGGGAGGTGGCGGACTGGGCACCTGTGGCGAGCCTGGCGCTCAGGCCAAGGTGACCGCCACCACCTGGATTGGGGGCTTCCCTCTTGCAGGGAACCTGGAGGGCTGTGGGCCCATGGCTGCAGCATGGGGGTGTTGTTCAGGGAGGCCCTGCCCCTCCCCTCCCTGGTGTCTGCTCTGCTGCCGTGCCCGTTTACCCAGCTGTGCTTCTTTCAGACGAGCCAAGCTCAGGCTGTACCTGGAACAGCTGAAGCAGCTGGTGCCGCTGGGCCCCGACAGCACCCGCCACACCACACTGAGCCTCCTGAAGCGCCAAGACCCACATCAAGGTGAGTGGAAGGACGGTGGAAGGAGGGCACCAGGAGCAGCGGAGGTGGGAAGGAGTCAGTCTGAGGAGGGAGGCTGTAGCATGGCAGGCAACCCAGGAACCTACCCCGAGGAGGAGGCACTTGAGATCCCCACCCAAGCTGGGGAACATACAGGTCTGGACCTGGTCGGGCCTGGGTTGTGGGGGCAGGTGCCAGCCCAGGCTCATGCACACCCTCCCCCAGAAACTGGAGGAGCAGGATCGTCGCGCTGAGCATCAAGGAGCAGCTGCAGCGGGAGCACCGCTTCCTCAAGAGGCGCCTGGAGCAGCTGGCACCCGGCCTGGAGCGCGCGGCGCATGGACAGCACCGGCTCTGCGTATCCACGGACTCTGAGCAAGGTGGGGCGAAGGCTGGGACAGGAGTGGAAGTTGGGGCGTCCTGAGTGGGTGCTGGGGGTACTGCAGGGAGAGTGGGGAGTTGGGGGGGCTCCAAGCGGGGTTTCCGGTGGGGGGCCCTGAGGGGGTGTGTCTCAGGGACTGTTGTTGACTATGGACCGTCCTATCTCCACACCGCCACCCTTGGGGTCTCCGTTCCGTGGAAGGTGAGTGTGTCCTCGCTTCAGGGGCCCCTGCTGACCCTGGTATCTAACCTTGTTCCCTTTGCTGTGCAGAAGTGGACGTGGAGGGCATGGAATTTGGCCCCAGTGAGCTGGACAGTGCTGGCAGCAGCAGTGACCTGGACGACCACTATGGCCTGCAGGGCGGACTCTGCGGTGTGGACTGCGGGGGCTTCCTGCCGGGGCCACTGCGGCTTGTCCTAGGCCAGTTCTGCGTGCGCTCAGCCAAGCCAGCCGCCCCTGAGGTCCTGCTGTCTCCCGGGGCCCACTGCTGTGCCATTCCGGAAGCTCTGTGCCGCCCGCACCCCTCCCCGGGCAGGACCTCCACATCGGTGCCCCTCGGCCTATCTCAGATCCCTAATCATTCCGGAAGTATTAAAGGTCGTTGCTGCACCGGCGGGCACCGTGTCAGGGGGCTTAATGAGCACCCAGGGGAGCTCAGACCCCAGCCCGGACCCCAGAAGGCGTCAAGCACTGCAGAAGGAAGCAGGAAGGCGCTGTGGACTCTGGGACCCAAGAAGGGCGGGACTGGGTGAGCACCCTGGGTGCTGGCGCTCCTGCTGGCTAGGCCCCTCTGAGTTTAAGCTGCCCCTGCTGGGCCCACCCGGTGCCTCAGGGCTTTCTCTCCCCCACCCCCAGGCAAGATTACTGCACTGCTCAGGCCCTCTCCCTACACATCCTTTCCCCAAGCCCCTGCGAAGTGTTTTTACAGAGAGGAAAGGCTCCCTGACAGGGCCCGCCGCTCCCCTGTGAGATTTTGTACTCTATTTTCCTAGCTGTGTTGTGTCCTTGTGCTGAGGGGGAGCGACCCAGTATCTCAGGGACTCTCCGTCTGTCCCGTCACCCATGTGTGCCTCTACCTGTTTACTCACTGCCCACCATCATCGTCACCCCCCCAGCTCCTAGGACCCCTTCACCCATTCTCCACTGGGTGTAGGCCCAGGGATGGGAGCTGGGGAGCCGGACCGGCCGGTCGGGCTGTGGTAGCAGTGGGGCCACCCCCCACAGTGCCCCCAGAGCCTGCTGTAGGGTCAGGGCTGGTGGTCAGAGAAAGAGGCTCCTGCCTAGATGCCCGCAGTTCAGCAGTCTGGACTGGGGGCCTCAGGATACAGTGTCGGCAGCTGAGATGACTTTGGCCCCAGATATGAGGCCTGGCACGCAGTCGGGCCCTTCCTGGCTGCTGGCCCTGGCCTCTTCCTGGGACCACTCAGTAGTACTTGGAGGCCAGAGAGCCTGGGCCTCCCCACCAGCACTTTGACAGTTCCCCAGAAGTGGGGTGCAGCTGCCCCTCCTAGCCTTGGAGTGCCTGGAAACAGCCCTGGCCCTGCCTCTGTGCTACGGGGCTCAGGCTGGAGGTGGAAGGCAGGACTAGGCGACTGAGCACCCTGCTGGAGGACTGCGTGCCACCCTCTAAGGCCCGTGTACCTGTGTCTTCCAGCTGTGGCCTCAGCCCATCCCGGAGGCTTTCTCAGATAAACCCCTGGGTCCTTGCAGTGGCCCTATGACGACCTTCTGGCAGCTAAGCCTGTGGGGCTGTGGATGCCTGCTGAACCCCTCACCACCAGCAGAGCTGAGCTGGGCCCCAGCCTGTGCCAGGAGTCAAATCCTGTGGCTACGTGCCATCTGTGTGGGCTGGCCCAATGGCGCGCCTGGACTGGGGGTCTGCAGAGGCCTTGCAGGGAAGAGCTTCCCTGACGCTGCAGGCTCTGGAGTGGGGTCTTCCTAGGGGCCACGGTGCCTTCCTGGTGGGGGCAGGGCCTCCTTAGTGGCCTTGGCCTGCATCCTACTATCTTCCCTGGACAGCCCCCAGCTGCTGGACCACCAGATTTGCGCTATCCACCTTCCTGTTCTCTGGACCTGCTGACCCCCCCGACCCCACTGCCAGGCACAGGTCATGTCCGGCCCAGAGCAGGCTCTGTGCCAGAGAATGGGGTCCCAGGGCCTGGTGCTGGCCACCTGGGCATGTTGCAGGGTCCTGGCTGGAGGGGTCACCTGCCTCCTGTCTCCGGTGGCGTCTGTGCTGTATTCTTGTCTTTGTAATATAAATACAGATTTTTTATACCTCACCTGCATGGCTTCGTTCTTTTTATTACTTTTGCCTTTTTTTTTTTTTGAGACAGAGGGTGCTCAGGGCTTACTCCTGGCTCTGTGCTCCAGGATCACCCCAGCGAGGCTTAGGAACCGAATGGGATGCTGGGGTGGAACCCATGTCCATGTGTCCAGGGTCACTGTCCCCACCTGTCTGGTCTCTTCAGCCCTGTGCGATGCTTTTCCCATGCTCTGCTCCACCAGCCCTCCCCGCCCTCCCCCGCCCCCGCCCCATGCTGCGCTGCCCACTGCAGGCCTCAGCTGCCCTCCCCCAACTGCTTTCTGGAGGCCCCACTGAGACCCCACCTGCCTCCCTGGCCAGCCCCCCCACAGCTCCTGCCCAGTCCTTCGGCTCCCCAGGGGGGCCCTCCCTGTGGCCCTGCTGCCTGCACCTTCCCCCTCCTCCCTGTGCTCTCCTTTCTTGCAGCAGGTGGACAGCCACACACAGTGGCCAAGGAGGCTTGGCTGGCCACATTCTGGCAGCTGCCCCCTCTGTCACAGGGACAGACCGGCTCTTAGTGCTTTGCAGGACCCAGACTTCGGGGTCACCAGGGAGCTCAGCAGAGGGACCCAGAAGCAGTGCAGAGAGAGTCGGCCTGGTACGCTGGGGACCCCATGGGAAGGGGAAGTACAGAACTGACCCAGGGGATGGGGAGTACAGACAGAGCCGGCCTGTGCTCTGGGGCCCCCTGGGAGAGGGAAGTATAGAACTGACCCAGTGTGCTGGGGGCCCCAGAGGATGGGGCAGTGCAGACAGAGCCAGCCTGGTGAACTGGGGGCCCATGTCCCATGGGACGGGAGAGTACAGGGAGGCTGGCCCAGTGTGCAGGGGCCTGGGGAATGGGACTCTGCAGCTCACAGGCTCCCCTGCCCCAGCCGACAGCCCCGCTCCATCCACTGAGCCTGTGTGACCCTGGGTACCCCTAGAAAATGTGTTTCCAGTGTTGGGGCTGATTCTCAAGTGGTAGAGCATATCCCATAAGTGTGTGTGGCAGGGGTTTGCCTGG
>JAJIBD010007549.1:0-68836 GCA_021461705.1 Cryptotis parvus | reverse complement strand
TGCCTTTTCTTGATTTGAGAATGAGGGTTAGTTTAAGCAAAAAAAATACAAGTTAGCAGAACTTCCCACTTTTTTGAGTCATAAAATTTTTTGCACAGTTCATCAATAAATGCTGGACTTAGAGATGTCTACAAGAGTATGCTACATGCACGGCAGAGCCTGGCAAGCTACCCGTGTTGTATTTGATATGCCAAATACCAGTAACAATTATAGACCTCCTTCCAGAATGGATTGAGGCTCTTTATGTTCCTGGAGCAAGCAGATGCCCTTGGGCTCTGCTAGCATGAGACAGGACATATGGAGATGTTACTGGGGCCTGCTCTCGAGCAAATCAATGATGAACGGGAAGACAGTGATACAGTTATACAGTACACAGGAATATTTTAAATCTACACAGAAAGCTATTATAATTTATTTGAAAGTATGATATTCCACCCAGCAGACCAGCCTATCACAGCTCGGCTCGCTCGGCTGTTTGTGGCTCTTGCGGTTCATCAATAAATGTTCTATTTGGAGGTGACTACAAGAGTATGCTTCCTGCACGGCAAACCTGGCAAGCTGCCGTGTCATATTTGATATGCCAAATACCAGTAATAATTACATTAGGTCATTCCCATGACCTAATATAATGGTTTGAGGCTCTTTATGTTCCTGGAGCAAGCAGATGCCCTTGGGCTCTACTAGCATGAGACAGGACATATGGAGATATTACTGGTGCTCGCTCTATCAAATAGATGATGAATGGGAAGATAGTGATAGTAATAGTGATATTCCCTTAGCACCAATTCCCTTTATTTCTTTCCAAACCAATGCAAATGGTATGCAGTATTTGAGAAATCAAATAACAGTGAAGATGTGTAATGACAGCACATTACTATATGGCATTCTGAAAACTGTGGCTTAAAATTTTTACTGAAATAATATTGGTAAATAAGAGTGCAGATGATTTAAAGCTACAGTTTCACATCTCCTAAAAATATTTGGTACTGCAAACTATAATGCAAGATATGGGAATCAAAATGGTATAGTAAAAAAAAATGAAAATAGACAGAGGTGGGCTGGACATTTAATGCCATTTGGAGACGACTGCTGTACTAGAACCGTTATGACTGGATCCCACAGGATGTCAAAAGATCACGTTGCTGCCCACCTACAAGATGGTCAGACTTCTTCGTCAAGACCCTGAATGAATGGTTTGAGGCTCTTTGTATTCCTGAGGCAGCCAGATGCCATTGGGCTACGTGATAGGGTCAAATGGAAATATTACTGGTGCCCGCTCGAGCAAATCGACGAAATAATGGGATGTCAAGTGATCAAGTGAAGACAGAGCTACTAATGGAATGGCATTGAGAGCTCCAAATAGAATCATCACACTTATAAATGACTAACCAATTTACTAAAAAAAGCCCAGGTAACAAAAATGGAGAAGGAAAATTCTCCTCAATAAATGTTATTTTGGAAAACTGCACAGCTAGCTACAGAAAAATTACATTGCATCAATATTTTATGCATATGCAAAAGTTAATTCAAAGTGAATTAAAGTCTTAAATGTTAGACTTAAAACCATAAAACACATGAGGACAACATGGGGAAATATGTCCATAATAACTCCTATTGTGTGTTCAGTCAGTAATTTGACTCCAGCACTGACAGAAACAAAAATAAATATAGACAATTGGAATGGCCTCAAATTAAAAAGCTCTGCACAGGTCAAGAACCTATCATCAAGGTGAAAAAATACTTTACACATTAAAGTGGGAGAAAATATTCACACATCATACATCTGACAAAAACTAGGATCCAAAATATAGAAGGTCTTCCACATCTAAAATAATGCTATTGAGATTATATTCTGCATGATCCTATAATTTACACAGTTAAAGAGCAAAAATTCAAAGCCTTGTCAGTCTTGTGTAACCAGCTCTACCCCCAATTGTATCACTTTTATCATCCCCCAAAGTATTCCATTAATATATGGGTCAATACGCCCCTTAATATACCTATTAACAGTCAATTCCTTTTTCCTCTCACATCTCCCCTACCCTGCCCATAGGCAACCAGTAATCTGTTTCATGTGTCAATAGACTTGCTTATTCTGGATATCTGACATAGTGGCATAATATAATGTCTGATCTTTTTTGTTGCTTCATTTACTCAATGTAAGTTTTCTAGTTTTACCATGATACAGAATAAACCAGAAGCTCATGATTCTTTATTATTGATATTCAATTAGATATGATATGTTTTATTTATAAATCAGTAAATGCTCGAGATGAGAGCCTTTCACTGAGACTATACCACCTATACAGAAGAGCCTGGCAAGCTACCCGTGTTTTTTTTTACTTGTTATGCCAAAAACTAGTAATAATTATGGACCTCATTTCCATAACCTGAAGAATGGTTTGGGGCTCTTCCTGTCCCTGGAGCAAGCAGATGCCCTTGGTTACATTTGTTTGTGACAGGATTTACGGAGATGTTACTAGTGCCCACTCCAGCAAATTGATGAACAATGAGAAGACAGTGATACAGTGATTTATAAATCCACAAATAGATGGGCACTGGGAGTTTCCCTGTTGTTTATTTATTTAGTTTTGTGGGCCACACCCAGTGATGCTCATAGCTAATACCTGTCTCTGTGC
Organism: Cryptotis parvus; assembly: GCA_021461705.1. NCBI lineage: Eukaryota > Metazoa > Chordata > Mammalia > Eulipotyphla > Soricidae > Cryptotis > Cryptotis parvus. The sequence goes on along the minus strand of JAJIBD010007549.1, from coordinate 66,197 downwards.
TCAAGGATCACTCCTGTTGGTGCTCAAGGAGTCATAAGTGGTACCAGAGATTAAACTGGATTCTATATATACAAAAGAAAGCAAGCACCTTAACTTTTATACTATCTTTCTAACCCATTATCTGCTCCAAACTATTTTTTTTTTGCTTTTTTTTTCCTTTTATTGTACTATCTAGAGAGTTTTTGTACAAATGTTTATACTTATAAAAATGTTTATTCCGTTATTGAGTGGGGTTTAGGGCATAGTTGGTGGTAGTCATGGTTATTTCCATCTTGGCTCTCAGTGATCACTCCTGGTGGTGCTTGGGGACCATGTGGGTGTTCCAGGATCAAAACCAGACTGTCACACACAAGAAGAAAATTCTTACCCACTGTAGTATTGCTTTAGCCCCAAGATCTCCTACTGTTGATAGAAACTTGTCTCAAAATATCTAAGAAATATTCAGAATCCCAGAAACTTTTTATGCAGATAAGCAACTCAGAACTATGTAGGCAGATGGACAGCAGGTCAGTTGGGAATTTTTATATCTAGATGCCATATGACACTTAGTCCATTCCCTCTGCCACATTATTAGGCCAGATTGGAAAAGCACATTTAAGATGTTAGTCCTTAATTATTTGGGGAGGAATTTATCTCCTAAGGAATATAAGCTAACTGGAAAATGTGCTGAGCTCTAAACTCATTAAGTAAAGATCGTGTGTGTTATTTCCATGTGACTGGTTCATTCTGAGTTTTTATAAACTTAGTGAATATTTTAAAGAACTCAATTAACTGAAAAATAGCTGGATGATCATTTAATCCCTATCTGCTCTCTTGAAATCTCTTAGCCTTCTATAAAGTGACAACTCAAAGCGAATGACCAAAACATGTCTCAGGTAGCTTCTTATTTCCTAGATCATTGAAATGCTTACAGAAAACAACTTATTTTTTAAGCAATGAGTGGCTTTTCTGCCCAGTTGCTAATGTCCAATTTGATATTCTAGAAGCTCAAGATGGATTTTCTTTATTATAAAATGCTATGATATCAACATTAAAGTGAAAACTAGATATTGCCTTATAAGCCAAATGAAATGTTTCAACTTTCAATTTTCTTCTATGTTTTGCTTCAGACATGTGTTTTACTCATTATAGCCTCGCACACGTTACTGCTTTGAGCACTTGAGGTACACTACCTTTCCAATACATGCCCAAAGCCTGGGCAGACTGGTAGTTATGTGCAAGGGGACTTGTGGTGCCTGCGATGAAGTTTCCCCCATGCAGCAATGTCCTATTTCCAGAGACCAAGAGGGGGCTGTTTCCTGCCCTCCATTTCCACTGAGTTACAGTCTTCACCCACAGTTAGAAAGACACATTCCCCCTGATGACTGAATTTCCTATGTTTTTACCCTTTCACAAGCAGGAAAAGTTAGTCAGATTCTCCCCCTTGGGCTATGCAATTTGGTCTCTGGCTACCTCTCAGATTTCTTCCCACACCCCTTCCGCCCAGCTGGAACAACTCCAAGCACAGAAGGCAGGATCTCTGTTTCCTCCAGAACTTTTCAATCACTGTCCTTTCACCAGGAACACTCTGTGCCTGGGCCCAGCACATTTGACTCCTTCGCATATCAGCTAAACATCAATGCAGGGAGAACTTACCACGCCAATGGAAGCTCCTGTTTCCCTTTCTTCCACATCTTATCCTGCGTCTTATTAGTTTCTTACTATTGTTTCTTTCGGTTTATTAGAATCTAACATTTAAAATTTATCATTTGTCTGTTTATTCCTCTGCCAATAGCTGACAATTACATTTACTAAGACCACTGTCCTTTTCTGCATGATAAATCCACATGGTGCCCATGCCTTCAATGGCACACTAGGTCCTCCATAAATATTTTGCTGAATATTTAGCACCCAGTAAAGTAGTAAAACTATATATGCAAAGTTTTCTTTCTCTTTCAATTTCCCTTTTTGAGTTGCATGGCAGCAGATGAATTTGGTTTTAATGTTCTGTATTCAGTGGGAAGGAACAGCCAGAAAGGAGAACAGATAGCAAGAACTTACTGGTTTTGAGAAGCTGTAAGACCAAAAGCATTCCCTTAAAACATTTGGAAATGGTGACAGAGCCATAGTACAGTATCCCATACAGGCCGGGTACGACACAAAAACGCAAACATTTGGCAACAACTTCAGTCAGGTAGAAACACAGCATATAGGTGGGTCAGTTGACTTACTACTTGGGGGATCTAATATTGTGTTTTAATGTAATTTACTACATTTGTTTTGTGCCTCTTTTTTTTTAGTGGAGAGAAAATATTCCCAGTGGGAAAGAAAAATGAATCACTCATATTTTTTTTCACTTTCATATTTGATTGTAAATGTGGTAACCCAAACAAACGTCTATTGTGTCATGGTTTCAAAGGGATTAGAACTCAGCAGTGGATATCTATTGTCTCTGGAAGGTTTTGGTCAAGTCTTAATTGATTCTGCTCTGGGGTTTCTAGTGGAACTGGTTTGCCACTTCTAAACTAATTTGAACATCAAACTGTACAATTAAATGTGTTGTCATCTCCGATCTACCTGAAAATAGACAAATAAATAAATCAAGGGGAAGGAAGAAAAGGGGAAGACAGTGACGGTTTGGGTAAGGAAAAGACCAACCAGGCATAGCTCCTTTTCTCTTCAAAGAATTGGGTCTTCTTCCTTTTTCTGGGGGATACATGCTTTGGGCAAAACAACCCTCCTGGCAATCCTCAGGAGTTCTTTCTAGCCCTGAATATTGTTCTTTACCTGAAAGCTGTTCAGCTCCTCTATGGAGGCTCTTTTGCTGGGTGCAGGGGCCCAGGGGCAAGGATTCTGCAGGCTTCAGTTTTATCTTTCATTTCAAAGTGGGAAATCCTTGGCAACAGCAAGCTCCCGCTGAGATGCAAGAATAAAGAGACAAATTATAGGTCTACATGCTAGGCCATGGCATTCAGTTTTTTGTCAAGGTGGCACCTTGGGGATCAGAGAACAATTTTGCTGAGATTGAGTGGAGGGGATGGCGGGAAAAGGTGGGAGGAAAGCGGGTATAAAGAGAGACATGGGAATTTCAAACCTCAGGGGTTTTATTCTGTTCTGGATCGCGTTAGGATTTAAATTCTAAACTAGCAAGTGTGGCAGAAATGGAAGAAGAAGCAGGACAGAAAGAAAGAACAAGCCTATGGATAATCATTTGCTAACTGAAATAGTCAGAGCAAGAAAATTCTTATCCCATCCGCCCTTTACTTTCTGATATGGGATCCCAAGAGTGTGAGGTGCTGAGGCAAATAGTTGAAGCACAATATTTCCTTTTAGAGCCTGATTCTTTCATTATCAGAGAGAGGCACAGGATTAAGCCCTTTCTTCATCATCTCATTTACCTAAGGAAAAAGAAGCCCCTGAAGATTAACATGCTGGGTGACCTCAGTCAGAAGGTAAAGAAAGGATATAGAATGACTGCATTCATCAGTGGGATATAAATATATACCAGTGCTCTACTAACTGTGCAAAATGTTAACACCACACTATAACTGAGCATTGAATGTACACAAAGGGATTTACATGATGATCCCTCGATGTCTGTAGGGCAAGTCACAATGTGTAAGATAAGAGAGAAAGAGAGAGAGAGAGAGAGAGACAAAGAAAAGGAAAAGTGCCTATTATAAAGAAAGGCTGGGAGAAGGAGGGAATTTGGGGATATTGGTGGTGGTAATAGGGCACTGGTGGAGGGACGGGTGCTGGAACAATTTATGATTGAAATCCATTCATGAACATCTTTGTGATTGTATATCACATGGTGGTATAATAAAAAATTAAAAGAAAGAAAAGAAAGCCCCTGGGAGGTGCTTTTCATTATGATGGTACTTTCACCAATGGTAAAATGAAGCATGGAAGGAGGAACTTTCTAAAGATGGGTTAGTTAATAAGGGGCAACCGTGGAGATGTAACAACCCCATAGAATACCGCTAGCTGTGTTCTCAAGTTGGCACTCTTCTGCAGCAGCAACAGAAACTTTTGTGATATTTCCTCCTATAACATATCCTCTTAAAAATGAACCTCATACATGAAGAGATGTATTTTTCAGGAACTTGAAAGGACCAGCTGAATTTTGATGCTTGGTGGGATGACAATTCTCCCTTTTTATCTTTAAATTTTTATTAGGGTTTGGCTTAATACCTTTTTGTTTTTAGATAAAAAGCATTTTAATAGATGATACAGAGCTATGGATATGCATTTGGAGCATATTGACTTTTTATTGAATCACTGGGCAATGGAAATTACAAAGCTGTTCATGATTGGGTTAGTCATGCAGTGTTCTAATAACCATCCCCTCCACCACTGCACATTTCCCAGCACCAATGTTGTTATTTATAACCTGAGGACATTGGTGGAATGATGCGGGTACTGGTGAAGTGATGGGTGTTGGAACAGTTTATGCCTGAAACTCAATCATGAATAACTTGATAACCCACAGTAACCCAAAATTTGATTAAAAATGTGTATTATTTGTGATGTAAATATCTTCATTTCAAATTCTCAAGAGAAAATCCCTTAATACCCACAGTTCTATTTTCATACAAGTTTATGCACGTCATGTATCGCATCTGCTCCACATGCAATGTTCTCATTACCTGCTAAGCATTTTTCTGTGATTTTTAAATAGAAGTTTATAGATAGATTACAAAGACACTATTTATAGCATTTATCATTTTTTCTATGCAGTATATATTCCAAAAACTCACTGTCAGATATTTTCTTTTTGGATTATCTTAAAATTCAACACCTCAAGAACTTGAAAATTTGAGGACAGCATATGAGGGTGAAGTAAAAAAAAATGAAGAAGAAGGAGAAGGAGGAGGAGGAAGAGGAAGAAGATGACAATGAAGATGAAGAAGAAGAAAAAGAGAAGAGAAAAAGAAGAAAAAAGAGAAGAGAAGAAGAAAAGAGAAGAAGAAATAAGAAGAATATGAAGAAGAGATGAAAGAAGAACAAAGAAGAACAAAGAAGATGAAGAGAAGAAGAAAGAAGAACAAAGAAGAAGAGAAGAGAAGAAGAAGAGAAGAATAAATAATAAGAATATGAAGAAGAGAAGAAAAAAGAAAAGAAGAAGGAGAAGGATAAGAAGAAGAATTAGAAGAAGAAGGAGAAGAAGAAGAAGAAGAAGAAGAAGAAGAAGAAGAAGAAGAAGGAGAAGAAGAAGAAGGAAAAGATGAAGAAGAAGAAGAAGAAGGAGAAGAAGAAGGAGGAGGAGGAGGGAGGAGAAGGAGGAGGAGGAGGAGAAGGAGGAGGAGGAGGAGGAGAAGGAGAAGAAGGAGGAGAAGAAGAAGAGGAAGAAGAAGAGGAAGAGGAAGAGGAAGAAGAAGAAGAAGAAGGAGAAGAGGGAGGAGGAGGAGGAGAATGAGGAGAGAAGAAGAAGAAGAAGAAGAGGAAGAGGAAGAGGAAGAGGAAGAAGAAGAAGAAGAATCATAGTTCCAGATCTTCAGCTAAGTCACTCTGTGAATTAGGTGACCTCTTTGAGCTTCACTTTTCTGTAGGGCATAGAGAATATACAATTTCTAAGGTCTTTTCCAATTTTAGAATATAGTGATTCTAATGTTTAAGTGGTTTAATTTTCGTGCTGGTGAAAAACCAACTAAATGTGCTTTTTGTTGCTGTAGTCAAATAAGCTGTTCACTCCCTTTCCTTCATCAGAGCAGCAAGGAAGTGAGTGTCCACATCTAGTAAACCCAAGAGACTATGGAACAAGAACATTCTGAGCATGATGCATGCTATCCACAGTCTGAATGAGTCCTGGAGTAGTGAACATCCTGGTTATTAGGAAGTAAGAGAAGAACCGTGAGAGAAATGACAAACCTCTATAAGTACTCTGAGCCAGACTGGTCCCAAAACTTCAACTAGGCTGAAAAACCTTCAATGTTGTGTGCCTGAGCTAGCAAGACAACTATTTGGATGTACTTCTATGCCTACCGAGGTATTACCTGAACTTACCCACAGAGTTCAATATAGTTGAATGGCGAGTCTCCCTTTTTTAAATAAGAAATAAGGCTATCCTAGGTCCCTCCATCATATCTGAAAGAGAGGGGCAATTATAATGAGCCAAGATGGGATTTGCTATCATGAACTTGGAAAATAGTTCAGTGGAAATGAAAGATGAGATTCCTTTATGTCACGGAGATATATTTTACAATTAGCAGTAGTTGATGAAATAATTTTAAAGAGGTTGAAATTGACTTGAGCCAGTAGCGCATAAAGTACAGCTCCAGCTCCATCTTCTACCGCATAATTATTTGATATATTTCAGAGGCCATAAGCAAATATTGAGCACAGTCTCTTTCATAGCTGAGCTCACAAACACAGTTTATATCCCCTCTGTAAAAATGTTAGGCTTGCTGTTTTTCAGTGTATACAAAGACATAATTCAGCAACCTGAATGCATGAAACTCAGGCTAGAGGCAGTCTTAAGAAATTTACAGGTAGTACCACAAATCCTTCTTTACGCTTGCCTTAGCTTTTAGGCAGGGTCTTGTTATTTTGCAATGGTTTTAGAGATGATTATTCCCAAGGTAAACTTTAAAGGGCACATTTGCTGATCATTTGGTTTAGCGCTCCACTTCAGGGAAATGACGAAATTTACTATTTCAAAAAAATTATAAACAAATAAAATGCTCTGAAAGATAACAAATTACAGACTATTATAAGTTAACAGTTCTACTAACTTGAATGTAGAGCCTTAGTTCTAATGCCTGAGGAGAGCAACAAATTCTCTCCTTTCATTTTTATGGAAAATAGACTTTAAATATATGCGATTTATGTAAATTACCTTTATTCTTTTACTACAAAATCATTTGAAGTTTACTGGAGAGAAAATAGTATTACATGAGTATTAGAGAGTATTATAGAAGCAGAATATGAAAACCAAGGTGAAAAAGGAAAATCCTTTCATGCTTACCTAAGGGGAAAGGGAATTAATGATAATGACCATCTTCTTGCTGGCACTAAGCGTTCTGGTACCCAGCAGTGGTGTCTGTGAGGCAACACTGTCTCTTCTGGTACCAAGGCTACATCAATTGTGTGGTCCTGGGGAAACCTAGAATGTTGCTTACACAAAATACTTAACTATTTCCTATCTAATAGAGCAAAACAATATTACCTTGTGTTTTCAATCAGCATTAAGTTAGTAAAATGAGGACAACAATGTCCCATTCCACTAATGTTAGCATAACTGATATAAGCCCATCTTCCTACAGATAGGCAGGAGAGATAGTACAGCAGGCACAGTGCTTTGCGGCACGTGCACGCCTGGATTTGCTCCCAAGCACCACATATGTTCCCCTGATCACTTCAAAGAGTGATCCCTTAGCACAGAGCCAGGAAAAAGTCCTGTCAGCTGGACAAAACAAGGAGACTAATCTTATAAACAACAAATATGAGCTTGACAAATGATTTTATGGACTATGTCAGTCTTTATGTATATGTTTATATTTCTGTATCTTTATCTGTGCCCATAAAGCATCTATGTCTATATCATCAACATCTAATAATTTGAGGGATTTAAAGTATCATACATGCAGTAGACTAGCAAATATTTCCCCTCACTCTCCTCTTCAGAGTATTGACATGTGTTCAGGGCACCCTCCATCAAAAAGTCATCTCCTTTCTCCTACTCTTCCACATTTGTGGCTTTTGCTGTGTAGGTTTTCCTGAGTTCTGCATCTGACCCGCTCTCAGTTTCTTCCAGAGAAACTCTGTGATCTTCACTTCATCTTACTACCCATTTTTCATGATTTGTTCTTTGGTAGGAGACATTGACTCTGATTACTTCTATGTGAATCTATTTCCTGTATTTGTTTTTTCTACAGTATGGGCAAGGTCATTTTTACCACCATGGTAAAATCGCAAGAGCTTTATTTTTGTTTTTGACTAATTTGAATTCTGGCAACCATTTTGATATTGGCCAGCGACCCTGTGAAAGCAATGTTTCTTTTACCCCGTCAGAGTGAGCAGCCAAGTTTTATCAGTTCTTTTTCTCTATCGTACAATACATGAAATAAAAGAATTGCTTTATTAATCATTAAAGAGCCAGCTCTAATTCCATATTCTGTTCCTTTCCTGTCATTGGACTTCCGCCAAGGGAGACACTGCCTCCCTTTGTCCCTTTCCCCTACGGATCCAGCTATTTATATCCTGCATACAATATTTATAAGATAAAATACCAGTACATTTTGATCTAACTCACGGTGCAAGAAATGTCACCAAAGACTGGACAAATGCCTTTGTAGACCTTATCATGCCGAGAGCAATAGTGTTGTCTGAGATAAAATTCTGTCCCCCCTCCAATTCAAAGCTTCCCTATCTCTCAAAACTCACACATCTGACTTTTAAAAAAGACTTCTCAAAGCTCCACACAGACAGCCAAGTCTCTCTTCTCTGAATTCCTTAATTCATCTTTGTTTTTTTTCTTATGCTAGTATTGGTAGCAGTTAAAAGTGAGGGTCTGGAGATGTGCATTAAGTCTCAGCTTTGAAAGTCATAAAATGGTTCATCTTGAAGATTCATTCTCTCTGAACCCAGGATAGAGAATGCTTGTATATAACTATTGACTATTGGGGTGTGTGTGTGTGTGTGTGTGTGTGTGTGTGTGTGTGTGTGTGTGTCTTAAACACAGACCACATGGAGCAGTGCTCAGGAGCCTGAGACTACTCCCAGCAGCGTTCAACTTGGAGAAAGCTTGTGATATTTGGGGCCATCAGGGTTATAGTTTGCCTCTCTTTGGGGCTATGTATGCCAGGGTTTGAACTCAGAGCCTTGTACATGCAAGGTACATATCCTACACTTGAACTTGCAATTTTTGCTATATTTTATTAATGTAACTACATAGTGCTATTATCTAAGTACTATTTTCAGCAAATACATATTTTGAACAATGCTGCATTTAGCACCAACATAAACAAATATCATGCCAAGCACATTAGTCAGTGGGTATATATTTTTCTTTTTGTAGGAAGAGGGTGAGGTTCCAAAATTAATTTTTAGTAAATTTTATGATGTGTATTTTCCTTTCTTTTTCTCACAAATTTATTGAGAAATGACTGTTATACAAAAGCTACAAATATTTAAATAGTACACAATTTAATGAGTATTGGCACATATAAGCTTCCATGAAAATGTCACCATATTGAAGATAACAAATATTTATGTCATATCCAATGTTTCTTTGAGTCCTTTCCACCATTTATTCTTTCTTCCACCCAGACCTACAGGCAATGGCTAATCTGTTTTCTTCCTTAAAGATGAACATTTATACAAATGGACTTATATCATTTACTTTTGCTTATATGTTTTCTCACTTACTAAAATATTTTGAATTCGGCTTAAATATTGCATTAACAAATATTGCATTAACAAATACTATATTTATTATTCTTTTCATTGTTTGTTCTTTGGCAGTGCTGAGGGCTTATTTGTGGCTCTGTGCTCAGGAATTACTCCTGCAGTGGCTCCAAGGACCATCGGTAGTGTTGGGGATTGGACTTGGGCCAGCTACATGCAAAGTATGCATTGCAAAGTACTTACTGGTACTGGTAGTACTCTCCAGCCCCCAAGTGTGTTCAGTTTATTGCTAATTAACAACCCATCTACTGTATTACAAACTATGTTTATGCATTGTCCTGTTGGTGGACGTTGGTTAGCTTTCAGCACTCAGTTTATAACTCAGTTGTTACAAACTTCCATGAACAAGTCTTTCTGTGGTTATTTGGGTCATATGGTAAGTATAACTTTGGCTGTCTTTCACTGCCCTCTTTTATGATTCGCTCATATCTTTCTCTTTAAACTCAATATTTGGCAGATAGATTTAGAAGAAATTAAAGGAATAAAAGAAATGCATGTTTTCACTGTACACAGAAACAAAGAAGGAAAACCTTTCAGTTTTCTCTCATCTGCTACATCAGTGCCTACATAAATCACTATGAGCTTTTTAAAGTGCAAGTGAGCTGGACTTTCTCCTGCACAGATGGAATCTATGCATTTCCTGCAACTTCTGTCACCTGGGGGTCTCACAGAAACGTCTTTATGAATGAGTGTTAGAATAAATATTTATTTTTGAAGCCGACTTATAGGTAGTGTTATTCAGTAGTCCCTGAAAAGGGAATAGACCAGGAACTTCCTGTAAAGATTGATTTCAGAAGGATGTATTTAAAGACTACGTCAAATGAAAGCAGTGATGTAAGCAAATTGTGAATCTCATTTTTTTGCTGTCTTGTGTTGCCTTTTCTTGCTTGAGTTTTGCATAGACCCAATACTACAAGTAATCCTATAGGCAGTGAGTCATTGTTTTTGCACACCATCACACTACACACCAAACCATGAAAACCGTAGGCTATCATTGTGTGTCTGCCAACAGCTCTCTGGTTGTATTTTAAATTCTAGGGCTATTTAACATAGATTCACTTAACACTTGCTTATTGAGCAAGCCTTATATGATAGGCACACTTTTGGAGAATGTAGGAACAGCAGTGAATAACAAGGAGAAAATTTCTATTCTCAAGAAATTTCAAATTTTTACATTTATTTTTTATTACTGTGCCACGCAGCTCAGGTCTTACTCCTGGGCCTGTGCTCAGGGATAACTTCCAGCAGTGCTCAGAGGGCCAGACATGGTAGCAGGTAGGGCTGTGTGCAAGGCAAGCACCTTACCACTATCTCTTGGGCCCAGAATTTCAATTTTGGTAGGCAAGTGGGAATCAATATATAAGAAATAAAACATTTAAGAGATCACATGCCAACAAATGTGATGGAGAAAAATAACATTAACGTAAGGAGGAGGCAACCTATAAAGAACGTGGTGAAAGTTCCCTGGAGGGAGAGACAGCAGAATATACAAAGATCCTAAAATGGAAAAGTCCCTGGCAGGGAGTAACCTGGGAAATACCAGAGATGCCAGTGTGACTAAAGTCAGGTGAGGGGTGAGAGAATTGGAACTGAACTTACCAAAATTCTAACGCCTAATACAGTGTAAATAAATATACTGGAGGTCATAGTGGTGAAGGCTTTGCAAGATACTGAGCTGATGGAATTTTTATGCCATGGAATTTTTATGACAGGTGCTTGCATTGTTAGAAAAACTCTACCTTGAGAAGACTGTCTGAGAGTCGGTTGAAATATCCTAAGTTGGAAAAATTCAGGGCCTGATATATGGGTGGTGTCTATGGAAGAGAAGCATTCTAAGTCACCAGGTGATATTTAGAGCATCTACTAAGAAACCTGTAGATATTGGAGTAAGCTAGACAATTAAATACACAAGATTTTCTACTTGGTTTTGTTTGGGTTTGGCTTTTGGGCCACATTTGGCAGTGCTCAGGGGTGACTCCTGGCTCTGCATCCTGGAATCACTCCTGGCTGTGCTCAGGATGCCGGAGATGGAACTCAAGTTCAGCGGGGTACATGCAAACATGCTACTGACTGTACTAGCTCTCTGGCCCCTGGCTATGCAATATTTTATCTGAAGGTTCTGGAAAGAGGTATAAGATGGAAATAAAAATCATGGTATTAGCATGTAAGGATTATATGTAAACCTGAGGAACAGCAACAAAGAAATTTTAGATTTTAGAGGTGTCCAAAACCTGAGCGAGCCCTAGAAGGCCTCAAAAATAACAAATGGTCATAGAGATAAAGAGATATCAGCAAATAAAACTAAAAGGAGAATCAGTGTGATAAGATGAACAGTGCGAAGTGTGAAGTCCAGGAAAGTAGAGTGTTTAAGTTGAAATCAAAGTAAGGAAGGGCTTGGTGAGGGTTTGATAAGAAAGGGCTAGGTAAAGGAGTCAAGGGATAATAGTATGGAAGGAATAATGACAAGCAAGTAGAGAATCTACCACACCTCCCTACCTTAAAATACAGTCAAGAAAATCTGCGGTAACTCCCATGAGGACCGGGATGCAGGGCACTACCCTAGCACTCACTGACAGTGAAATTGTGGGTTGTATCCACTCCCCGTGGATAACTAAGATAGCGTTGACATAGCTCATAGTGGTTGTTGGGGTGGTCCATATATTTTGAGTAACTAATTATTATATGGTCATTGAATTTATACCTAATGCATAGTGTTTGAACAGCCTGCCTAAAGAGTGAGCTCCTTGGTTAAGTCTTGCCCATGTGATTTGACCTCATTTGTCTGATCAGTTAATTTAAGCTGTAGAAGCAAAACAAACAGGGGGGGAAAAACTTAAAAGTAAGACTTTTAAGCATATTAAAAGATTTCTTTTTTTAAATTGAGTATTCCTGGGATGTTTGGTAGTCTTGTGTTTGTTTTAAGATTATTTTTGGACTCCTAATGTATTTAACTGTCCTTTAAAAATATTCTTTTGGGTTTAGAAAGGCATTATTCATCTGAAAAGTATTTAAGAAAAGATGTTTCTTAGTTTTAGTATCAGTCATTTTTATAACAAATAGTATCCTAAGCACAAATTAAGAATAATCTAATTCTGTGTTTTAAGTATACATTTTAAACAAGGAAATTGAACCTCATATATGAATTAAATTCTGTTGCATGATAAGGCATCTTGGTTCCACTTTAATTAAATTTTCAAAAAGCCAAAAACATCAACTGTGACATGCTATCTGTGGTTGTAATAAAACATAGTTCAGATTTTAAAGTTCTTTAAATTAAAGTTGTGAAAACTCCAGATCTTCATTAATACAGTAAATATGTCATTTTATATTACAGTAATGTTGCTTTCAAAAATTTCATCCCACAACACACTCTATTTAATATGCAAAAAGTCATAAAAAAATTTAAGGAATTCCCAGAAATTGCAACAGGGTCTACTTCTATGTTGATGAATGGCTCCTTGAGGAAAATCAGTTCTCTTATTAATAAAACATCTGGCTTGCATCTTGCATAAATAAAAACACAAGAGCAGGATAGAGGTAACGGAAGAAGGAAGAGGGAGGAAGGAATGTGGTTTTCTAGCATAATAATCTCTAACAGCCAAAAAATCTAATTAGAAGAAATGTCATCTAATGAAACTCAAATCAAGAAAATTCCACAGGAGAATTAAAACTTCATGGGATGACAACAAAATCACTGACTCAGTTAAATAACCTGAAAAACAACAGCAAAACACACACACACACACACACACACACACACACACACACACACTTGCTTTTTTTTTAAAGGATTTCAGTTAAAACTACAGTTAACAATGACTTCTCTTGGGACCATTTATGTACTTAATCACAGACATTTCATGGCTTGGTTAATATGTTTTTAGAGTCTGCATGATTAAATTTCTTCCTTTTCCTTTATGAGCTGTCAGTCTGGGAGAAGAGGACATGCACAATGAAACATCAGCCAACTTTCATGCTGTTATATGAATAAGTGGAATGGTTCCTTATCTATAGAAAAAAATTTCTGTAAGCTGAATATCACTGATTCTCCAGCAAAATCTGGCTTGATTTTCTCCAGATCTAGAAACTCACCAATGAATTGAGATTAAGTAACATTGACCAATATAAATCAAAAGACAAAATAGTAAAATTAAATGGAAATTAGGTGAATGGCTTAGTGATAAGTGTGATACTTAGCTACTTTGAGCTTGACACAAAATGGCTGGTATGAACTTTGATTTGCTTTAAATTATCTGGGAAGGAACCAATTATGAACACCTTTGTAACTGTATGTTTCACTGTGGTATAATAAAAAATTAAAATATATAAATTATCTGGGAAGAGTAGAAATGAAATTGTCAGTTTCTGTGCTGCTTTTTGGGTTTTGAAGGTTCTGAAAGTTCACCAAGATTTAGAGTCATAATTTGGAAACTTAAATAGGGTCATACAAAACCTCATCGATGCCAACAAGTGGATGTATGAAATGATATATACAGAAAGTGGCCTTCACATTAAAGTGAAAGATATCAACTATAAAACAAAATATGACTTTTTTAGGTTTCCCATAGTCAGATGTATTAGTATTTTTGCTGATTTTTTCTCTGCTGTTGTGAATCATTATTTATGACTTGATAAGAACTTTGTTTATACAAAATTACTAGCATTTTAAATATTTTTGTAGCCAGTATTATATACTCTAATTTGTAACAATTAAGTAAGTGAGCCTTTGAAAATGCATAATTTTGACTCATCCTTTCTATTTTTAAGAATTTATCCTAATTGTATAACCACGGAGAAACATATGTAGAAGAGTGTTTGCCTTAGTACTTTTATAATAATGAAGATTGGAAGTGAACCAAATTATTTTCTCTTAAGGAAGAATTGGATGCCTCTATTGTAGCACAGCCATGATATGGAGAGAACTTTACCTCTGTGGAAGAGGTACAGAGATGCCACCCAACTCTAGTTTTATTTTTAACATTTAATTATTTTATATATATTTTTGGCCCACACCCACTGATGCTGAGTTTATTCCAGGATCTGTACTCAAGGATTACTCCTGAGAGGGGTTGGGGTGCAGGCATCTGGGGAGCCAGAGATCATGTGTGTTTGGCTGCGTGCAGGACAAGCACCCTACCCACTGTACTTTTGGGCATGCAACTCTAGTTTTTAATTAGTCCATATACATAATTCCTTTCACCAGTTCTGTATACTCTAACATACAATTCAAGTCTTGCACTATAAAGGAATGTTTACAGAATTTTAACAGTTGCAAGTAGATATTCTAATTGATACCTATATCTTGATTGAGGAATTCCCTGAGTTGCTTACACCCCACCTTAGGCACTCCCAGGAAGATAATCCACCCAACCCCGTTTCCTATTTTCTGCATCTCTTTAATTACTGTGCTTTCCCCTTAGCCACCTGTTGGCCCTACACTGACCTGGTTATATTTCTATAGCATGTCTTCCTTATGTCTTAATAGTAAATGGGCCCTTTACTTATACTTTGCTCAGCTAGCTTATTCCAGAATTCTTCTTTCAGACGTTTCCATACATTGCTGAGAAGACACCACTGGCACTCATTTACCTTTTAACTAAACTGAAAAACAATTTCTTAACTTTTAAGTTCTTCTCACTTGAATCTTAAAAGCATCATCAATGCTGGTCATGATCATTTAACTTAGGGTCTAGAAAGACAGTAGTCCATTCTAACTAATAATGTAGGTTTTATTTGTTTAATACATTTTCTTTTTACTTTTTTCATTAAAATGCAGTGTTTCTATAAAGGCAACCTCTATGAAATGAGGTTTCCATCTCTTATGGAAAACTCTGTAAAATGAGATTGACTGAACACTATTTCTGTTTGGTAATAGGTTTATCACATCTTAGTAAGCAAATTTCAGTATGTAAGTTTAATATTTATAATATAAATTATCCTGAATACAATTTAAAAAAACACACAAGTGTATGATCACTTGATCACATGAATCCCGTTATTCATCGATTTGCTCGAGCAGGCGCCAGTAACATTTCCATTGGACCCTATCACATGCCAATGTATGATAAGTGTATGATAAGTAAATAATTATGTTACTGCCATCAATGACTAATATTTACAGCATGAGAATAAAAGACAACCTATAAGATAATAAAAATGAAGTTAGAACCATCTTAAATTTGGTAACAATACCAAATAAATACATTTTATTGAAATTCAATAAATTTGAAAACAATACCATGAATTCCTGATGCATTTTCATGATTTTTATTCTTGCCTTTGACCACTAAAAAAAAACACAAAAAACAATGGTCTGCCTGAAGCAATGAACGTCACATAGAATTTAGACCTTGATTGTTAATGTATTTTGTCTGGACTAGAAAGCAGAAGACCACGGAGAACTGACTGACTTCCCGATTGGAATGAAAGTGTCCAAATGATTCAGGAATAATCTTTATGTGTGGTTAAATGGATGCCAGTAAAAAACCTATGTTATGTCCTGAGTTAATAGCAGCCAACTCGTGTAAGGGTAATCTGGCAAATATGAGACAATCTGGGCATGCTATAGACACACAACCACAGTAGCTTGTGTGTATATAATATCATAAGATAATACCATGCTAACCTACACATGAGTTTATAACAAATCTTTTTAAAAATTAGAGTGCTCTCTGGATAAGCATTGGAGAAAGTGAAATATCACCGTGAGTCTGAAAACTAAATAAATGAAAATAGTCAAGTATTTATCAGTTTTTGCTATGTGCACTGTCCTTAGGGTAATCATAATGAGAAAAAAAAGTCTTGCTTATTAAAATGACTCTTGCTAATAAATGCAGAAGTAATCATGGAAATAGAATGTAACCATTTTGCTCCCCTAAGGCTCTGATGGATGTAGGTAATGATCATGAATGTCTATCCAAGCCATTAATTTTGAAGTGGATAGAAATCTTTATAATGGAAGAATCCAGCTGACAACACCTGAGCCCACTAATCATCCTTAGCATTTAAAAATGGCCCAGCCTGTGGCAGACAACATTTTACAAACACTACATGTATTCATTAGTTAAAATCTAGAATGTGAAAACTCTCTGAAACAAAAAGCCCTATTTCTTCATATGACAAAAATCATATGAAGGAAAAAGAAGGAGAGGAAAAGAGAATCATTTTGGACACTTTTGAGACATGTCAATCAATATCATGCTGATGTTTGTTAATACTCAATTTAAGAATATAAACTGTATAATCATATAGTGTATTTGGGGAAATCTTGAACACTGGGCATTTGAGGCTATTATGGATTTATTGGCATAGTTTTAGGTGCCAAATGATATTGTGATTATGTTACTAAACAAGAGCATGTTTAATAGGTAGATTCATTTTTGTTTTGTTTTGGGTCAAACTCAGTGGTGCTCAGGGTTTACAACTGTTTATGCCATCAGAGATCACTCCAAGCAGGTTCAGGAGACCATATGGGATGTCAGGCTCAAACCCAGACAGCTATATGCAAGACAAGTGCCTTACCTGCTGTACTATCTCTCTAGCCCTGATAGAGTAGTATTTATAGATGAAATTATATGATATGGTATCTTCAATTTTTTAAATATTCTGGGGCAGTAGGGGGGTGTGAGTATGGTACTTTAGTAAAATAACTGACAATGTATTGAGAGGTTCTGAAGCTAAAGGACTGAAATGGATATAGAGAGTTTGTTTCCTTTGCACCACTGGCTTATTAAAAATGTATGTCATTTTATGACATCTTAGAAAATTCTAAAATTGTGATATCCTTTATTTTTCTCCTTTGGCTATTTTGGGCCACAGCTGGTCACTATGTTCAAGAGTTATTCCTGGTTCTGCACAAAGGAATTACTCCTGGTGGTGCTCCAGGGTCCGTATGGGATGCTTTGGATCGTACCCAGGTTGGCGATGTGCAAGGCAAATGCCCTCCCAGCTGTACTATCACTCTCTTTGACTCATAAAACTATGCACTGCAAAGTCCTTTAGGGATTATTTGAACAGTGATTAAGTAGATGGTTGGTTCTATATCCTTTCTGCAATTTAGGACTGGTTTTAATGACAGATCTATTTATCTATGGACCTACATATATATAATTATAAATGCATTCATAATTCAGAATCTATAATCTTAGAAAGCCATCAACATGAGTCACAGAAGACAATAGATTTTTAGAAACAAAGTGATTTTTGAGATCATCTTAAATTGTTATCCACTAGATACTTTTATAATGAATTCACGTTTGAGCATTCAATGTTTAACATTTTCAATTAGGCTTTTAGGTTGAGTATTGTGTGTTCTAGGGACATGAGTAAATAAATCTGTTAATGTTTACTTTAAGCTGTGATCCATTTTTTTTTGAATAAATATACTCATCTAGTTATTCCCCTTCAGTTTAACTATTCCTCCCTGTTACTGCTGACCACATCCAGAATTTGAATATTGCCTTTTGTGGATCAGGGACAATGATCCCTATTTTATTTATTTTCAGTATTTACCGGAAAATGTTGGCCTTGTTGTATAATACGGCACTTCTTAAACCAAAAATTGAAAACTCTCCAATATAACGTGGTATATGTATACTTTCCTACCTTCATATTGTATACTATAAACTTTTAAATATTCCTTTGTATATTATTAAGGGCATGAATACTTTTGCATGCCTTAAAGTGCTAAAAGTACTTAATAGGACCCAGCAATTTCCTTTCCCATATTTCCTGTAAGTAAATGCCCTTCAGCCATGGTTGAAAGAGGTTGCTGTTCATTCATTGTAGCAAGATGGCTGGAGACTACATACCATGTAGGAGAATCTTGGTAACAGGGTGTGAAAGAAGTTTACAGGATTTGACTTAGAGCGAATTAACCTGCTGGTAGGTGATTTGCTGGAAGGTTTCAGAAACAAAATCTTTGCTCTGGATTGGATACTGTCTGCAAATAGGAGCAACCCTGTAACTGACTACACTGTTGAGAAGGAGGAGGGGAAACTATAGTGAAGGTCAAGCTGTACAATTGGTAATGAAGCAACAGTCATTCAGGAGTCTGAATGACAGTCAGGAGTCTGGGGAGGACATGAGCTCATTTTGTAGCTTGAACAATGTTCAAGTTCTGCCTGTGTTCACCCAGGAATGCGGGCGTGGCCTTATTTCTTTTTATCTCAATTTATCCTAGATATTACATGTCTAAAGTTGATGTTTTGTGATTTTTATGTTCAATAGGAGAATACCACGCTGGCCAGTGCCCAGATGCTGGTGTCTGCTCTTTCTCACATACACATCTTCAAGTTGCCCTTTTCTTTCCTTCTACAGTTGAGACATACCATATTCTAGTTCACAGGTACACTCATACTGATTGACAGTGAGGTCATGCACTCAGTACTAATTCTTCCAAACTTCCAATAGTATAGCAAGACAATATCCACTAAAGTCAGTGATGTTTGTTAATCTACCCAGACTTTTCTTTTATCAGCACCACCATACCTCCCCGAAGATCGTGCTTTTCTCTCCAGGGCAGTTTTCCTCCAGATCTGTTGTGCGTGGTCGTTTGGTACTTCTCTGAACTTTTGTTCCAGGAATTTTCTAATATAGAAATGGAGTCCCTGTCTGGGAGATGTCTTGCCTTCTTCTTTCTAAGTTTGCTGAATTGAACTGGGAAACATTCTCTAGTAGTTTCATGAGTCTAAACTAGGAGAGTAGGGCTGACTGTCCTCCCCAAGCCTGTTTCTGGTGTCACCTGCTTAATGAGGCTCCAGTCTCATCTACAGCTGTCAGTTTGGAAATTCTCCACTATTTTCTTAAAGATTATTTGTTTCTATTTGGCTTTGTAGCTATTTCTCCTCTCTTCTGAATCCTTCATTATGTCTTTTTCTTCTTTCTGGTCTGTTTCCTTTTAAGGGTAGAAGCCAATCTCCAGTAATCTCTTTAGAAAGGGTGCATTAAAAGTACATGTTTTGAGAAGTTACATTTAAAAAATAGCTTTTATTATTCCTTGAAAGATACCGGATGGTTTGAATGTAAAACACTTGAAATTAACTTTCTTCTGATTGGAAAGTATTTGTTCCTATATCTTATTGTTCTGTTTGTGACTATTGAGATATCAAAAGTAATTTGAATTTCAGACTCTTGGTAGGAATTTTGTTTTTAAATTTTGTCTCTATGAAGTTGCAGAATTGCTTTGGGTTCTGCCAAACTGAGATTTTTATACTCTTTATTTAAAGCTATAAATTTCACTCAATCATGTTCTCTCATTTATAATTTACATTTCAAGTGCTTTTATGGAAACTTTCCTTAGATATTTAATTGGTGGTATCTGGTCTCCCCATTTTTCTGGATTGTGACTTTTGGAACACATATTTTTAAAGTACTAAAATGGCCCTAAATTGGTATACATATAATATTTTTTCACCAATATTGCTTTAATTGATAGGTTATTTCCTCAAATATTTGGATTTTATTAATAGGTGGCTTAAACTTCTCTTCATGTTTCAGTTTCTATAATTATTTGTATTTCTCTAGATATTTCTTTTTGTAACCTCCTATTCCTGTTTCATGAATGTAATACCTCCCTTTATCAGTGTTTTGAAACTTATTTTAAAACAAGTTTCAAAGTTTTGGTGAATAGTTAAAAGTCAGAATATGTTCTATAAGGTGGCATTATGAAGAGATAGTGTGTCTAACTGAAAAATCTTCTAAATTCTTCCATTTCACTGGTTTATTCTTCAATTCAAGTTCATGGACTAACTTCTTTTCTAAAAAAATTATTATATGACCATGACATGTACAATTACAAAGATGCTTATGTCTGGGTCATACAGTGTTCCAGCACCCATCCCTCCACCAGTGCCTATTTCTCACCACCAATGTCCCCAATTCCTCCCCCAACCCCAGCCTGCCTCTATGGCAGGTTCTTTATTCCCTTCTCTCTCCTCTCTCTCTCTTTCTCTCTCTCTCTTCTCTTTCTTTCTCTCTTTCTCCCTTCTATTACACATTGTGGCTTGCAATACATACATTAAAAGGTTATCATGTGTATCTTTTTGCCTATATTCAATGCTCAGTTTTAGGATGGTATTATCATTTTTTGACAATTATTAGCACACTGTTCCCTTCTCTGTCTTACTTAATCTCTGACTCCCACAAGTTCGTGGTAGATTCCTCCCTGTTGACAAGACCTCCTGATTCATGTCTGCCTGACCTTGGATATTGGTATCAAAATACATATATATTTATATCATGCAGATAAATGCAGTCATTCTTTGCCTGTCTTTTTCCTTCTGGCTAATTTCACTCAACATGATCCTCTCCATGTCCATCAATTTATAGGCAATTTTCATTACTTCATATTTCCTAAGAGCTGCATAGTATTCCATTGTGTAGATGTACCACAGTTTCTTTATCCAGTCATCAGTTCTTGGGCACTCTGGTTGTTTCCAGATTATGGCTATTGTGAATAGTGCTGCTATGAAAATAGAAGTGCAGATGGTATTTCTGATTTTTTTTTGGCTTCCAGGGTATATTATCAGGAATGATATGGCTGGATCAAATGGGAGCTCAATTTCTAGTCTTTGGAGGAATGTCCATATTGTTTTCCTAAAAGGCTGTACCAGTCGACATTCCCAACAACAATGGATGAGAGTCCCTATCTCCACAGCCAACCCCATCAAAAAATGGGGAGAAGAAATTAACAGAAACTTCGACAAGGAAAAAATTCGAATGGCCAAAAGGCATATGAAAAAATGCTCATTATCATTAGTTGTCAGAGAGATGCAAACTAAAACAACAGTGAGATATCATCTCACACCACAGAGATTGGCTCATATCCCAAAGAGCAACAACAACAAATGCTGGCGTGGACTAACTTCTTACTCAATGTGTCTTTGAGGATTGATCTTTACAAATCATTTTGATTTTATTTTTTTGAGGTGATTAGGCTTCCATGGATATATAATCTCAGATCGTATATGTGCAATGGCTTCCAACAGTCAGTTATTGATATTGTCTCTTATCATGATCTCATAGTTGCACCAAAAACATTTTTCTGCATAGAATAATTTCATTCATTTGTGGGATATTAAAAAATCATAATATGAGAATAATATCCAAAGACAGTAGAAGCAAAGGCCAGGAGGATTGGCTCACTGTTGGAAACCTGCCTTGCATACTTGGAGAGAAGGCAGTTGGGATAGAGATATGGGACCATTATGACAATGATAGTTGGAAATGATCACTGGATAACAACTGCATGCTAAAAGTAGGTAAAGGAACAACCACAATAAACATCAGTACCTGTATTGCAGAACATAATGGCCAAAAGGAGAGAGAAAGAAAGGAGAGAAATGCCTGTCATAGAGACAGGCAGACAGGGCAAGGGGTGTAGGGAAGAAGGAAAACTGGGGATGTTGGTGGTCAAAAATATTTAATGGTGTATGTTCAAGTGTTGGTATATTGTATAACTGATACCCAACCATGAACAGTTCTATAACTGTGTATCACACAGTAATTCAATACAAATAAATTTTCTTCTTTTTCTTTTTCTTTTTTTATTGGGCCACACTGGCGACGCTCAGGGGTTACTCCTACCTCTGCACTCAGGAATTATTCCTGGCAGTGCTCGGGGGACCATATGGAATTCTGGGGATTGAACCTGGGTCAGCTGAGTGCCAATGCCCTACCTGCTGTACTATTGCTCCAGCTCCAATTTTTGTCTTTGCAGGCTTAGTGAAAATATGGGGAAGAAATCTGAATGCTCTACCAGGCAGGCAATGTAAAATTACTATGGAAAGGATCCCATTGGTCTATTTAGCTTTACCAAAACAATTTATTAGCAAGGAAGTATGGAAAGATCTGATGTTGCTAAACTATGATGTTTTTTCTTTTTGAAGGATTCTAGTCCTATTAAGTCTTTATACCTCCAGAGGCTCAGAAGGAAAGTCTTCTCCAAAGCAGCAACATCATGCTTTATATTGAGACCAATTTATTGGCAATGCTCAATCAAAACATTAACACACACTCTCTACATGCAGGAGCCCCAAGTTCAATCCCAGGCACTGTGATTCTTGAGCAATGAACTGGGAGTAGTTCCTTAGCACGACTCAGTGTGATGCTCTAAACCAAAAACAATGAAAGATGTAATGTTTCGATATTAATGGTTGAAAAATATCAGTGTTGGGGGCCGGAGGCGATAGCCCAGCGGGTAGGGCATATGCCTTGCACGCGGCCGGCCCATGCCGGCCCGGGTTCGATCCCGGCATCCCATATGGTCCCCCAAGCACCGCCAGGGAGTAATTCCTGAGTGCAGGGCCAGGAGAAACCCCTGAGCATTGCCAGGTGTGGCCCAAAAAAGCAAAAAAAAAAAAAAAAAAAAGAAAAATATCAGTGTTATAGAGTACATATACTAAAATTGAAATGATTCAGAGAAGATTAGCATATGTACTAAGTATTGTATGCAAATGGTATCCTCTCAAAGAATTAAAAAGAAATAAAGTATTTGGGTGTTTTGGTCAGGACAACTGGTCTACTCTTTGAGGTATAGATCCGAAGTTGTAACTGCACAGTGACTTAGTCTTCAAAGCTCTAACAGAATTTCTTCAATCAAAGAAATTTAAGAATGAAATTAGACCCCCCACACACAGAGCCTAAATTGAAATGTAATTGGGCAATCCCCAGCATGTGAAGAACTAGAAAATATGTTTATTGGATCAAGACATAGGCTGGAGAGATAGTCCAAAAATGAAAAAAAAAAAATGAAGGCATCAGCTTTGCATGCCGCAGTCTAAGCAAAATGGCTCAGATCCCAGAACTTCATGTGGACATGACACTTAGGACAAACAACCGCAAAATCCTGACCACTGTGGAAGCAGAACTTACTCAGGGTCTTTTAGTTGATTTAAGATAAAG
Source organism: Cryptotis parvus (assembly GCA_021461705.1). NCBI lineage: Eukaryota > Metazoa > Chordata > Mammalia > Eulipotyphla > Soricidae > Cryptotis > Cryptotis parvus. The sequence goes on along the minus strand of JAJIBD010007549.1, from coordinate 42,908 downwards.
GGCTAATTTGAACTCAGGTTTTTGGTCTCCTACTCATCCTTTATCCACTGTACCTTGACCATGACCTAGACTAAAGAAAATGGAATTTTACTGGGGCATTAAATTCTATAAGATGCTGATAATCAATGTGTTACCTGTCAGTTAAAAAAAATTAAAATAGAACTAACCCCAGACTTCTTGAAACTGAAGCAGACATAATACTCAAAGCAAAGAAAAGCATTCCACTAGTTGGAAGTAGTAATACATCTATTACTTATCAATTACTGGTAATGTCACTGTGCTGGAGAATATTGTTTTTTACTTAAAAAGCAAATAATGCAATAGCAACATGTAATGTTAAGTAAGTAAAATGTAATAATTAGTTAATAAGTAAATTAAGTAAATTAAATTTAAAATATAATAACAATACATAAAAATAATATGTGATATAATGCAATCGTTTCAAAATACGTATTACTTGAATCCTTAAAGTATTGGACACAAACAATCAAGAGTGTGCTTTAAGTAGAAAATATTCTGATATTGGTTCATGTCACCCTCTGACTTCAGACAAGCTCCTTGTCCCCAGAACCATAGTGTGTGGCTCTGGTGAGATCCCCAAAACCAACAGCCTCAGCATCAATGAACCATAGCAAAACCAGGAGGTCCCTGGACTCCATCACTTGATCACTTGATCGCTTGATATCTCGTTATTCATTGATTTGTTCTAGTGGGCACCAGTAACATTTTCATTTGACCCTATACATGCCAGTGTAGCCCAATGGTATCTACTTGCTTCAGGAAAACAAAAAGCCTCAAACCATTCATTCAGGGTCTTGACGAAGAAGTCTGACCATCTTGTAGGTGGGCAGCCGGCCACATGGTGTTTTGATGTCCTGTGGGATCCAGTTGGTAATGGCTATAGTACATAGTTATTTCCAAATTGCATTATATGTCCAGCCCATCTGATTTTCGACACCTTGGCAAATGAGACAGTGTCCCTGACTCTGGATTGTCCACAGAGGTCAGAACTCTGAATTCCTTCTCTCACTTGAGTGAGGCATGAGATTCCAAGCATAGCTCTTTCGATTCCTCTTTGGGAGACCCAAATAGTGTTCAACTCCTGCTTTCATAGGGCCCAGGTCTCTGAGGTGTATGTTAATATAGGGAGAATGGCCTAGTCGAAGAGATGTGCCTGGAGCCGGGGTTCTTTGTCCTTTTAGCTATTTCTTTGATACTCTTGAAGTCCTTCCAATCCACTCTCTTCTTCCTGCACAGCTCAGGTTTTAGGTTGTTCATCATGTTAAGTTTTTGACCTAGGTACACATAACTGCTGCATTCAGAGATGTTTGTTCCGTTGAGAGTGAATAGGGTCTTTGGAACTAGTTCATTTTTCATGAACATGGTTTTGTTGAGATTCAGCTGTAGACCTATCTTTCCACATTCTCAGTTGAAGTCAGCCAGCATTTATGCTGCTTGGCTAATATTTGGTGTTATTAGAACAATGTCATCAGCAAAGCAGAGGTGGTGTAGTTGCCGACCATCTATCTTCACTCCCATTCCTTCCCATTCTAATTGTTGCATGATGTTCTCGAGGGTGGTGCTGAAGAATTTTGGTGAAATGGTATCACCCTGCCAAACCCGGCTTTTGACATCAATGATCACTTCCTTGTTGAATATGAGATCCTGGTGTTGAATCCATAATACAGCTCACAAAGGATCTTTATGTATTTGTTTGAATGCCCTGTTTGGCTAGGGCTTCAATGACCTCTTTGGTCTCAACAGAATCAAAGGCTTTCTTTAAATCAATGAACATGAGACAGAGTGGCATCTTGAACTCCCTACAAACCTCAATGAGCTTGGTTACAGTGTGGATATGGTCAATTTTGCTGAATCCTTTTTTGAAGCCAGCTTGCTTGCATAGTTGTCCTTCATCTAATGTTCTGCCAATTCCGTTCAGGATGACTCGACTGAACAGCTTGTAGATGACAGACAACAGGCAGATGGGGCAATAGTTGCCAATGTCGTGGATGTCTCCCTTCTTGAACAGTAGAACTGTACTGCTCAGAGTCTCATGGCGGACAGTTCCACAATAAAATTGACCATATCATATTCAATTGACAGTTTTGCCTGACTGGTGTTGCTGTCATCCCAAAATTCCAAACCGGATCGGACCACCGCCTCCTTCATGAAAAATTCTACTTCATGGAACAGGGAGAAAAGACTGAAAAGTTTAAGAAGAGAGCACCCAGAATTACCACCAACTGGGAACTCTTTGGCACCATTGCAGCAACATGGGAAGATGCCATCATTGATGACATCGATGAAGAATACCATTGACTGGTTCAGTACCTCCATGATTCTGCAAAGAACGCCAAGAGAGAGAAAGCCACAAAAGGACCCCCTGTCTTCAATAACTCTCGAGCTCATTTGCCAACATGGCAAGAACAAGGCTCAGGCAACCACAAGCTAACATCCAAGCTCTCAAAGCAGTGCAGAGAAGCGATAAAGGAAGACCTCAAAGAGAGAAGAGCAGCAATCCTGGCTGATGCAGCAGAAGCCAGGAAAAGCATTCGTAACACCCACCTGTCCTTCGCCAACTATAAGGCCAAGATGAATGCCATCCGGCATCCTGATGGCTCTATCACATCTTCCAGAAAGGCAATGAAGAATATTATCTATGACTTCTACTCAGATCTCTTTGATAGTCACATCCACCTGCCCACATACCAAATTCTGCAGGATGGATATGTCGTTCTTTCCCTTATGAAATCCAACATGCCATTTCGTTGGTAAAGAAGCCAACAGCACTAGGCCCAGACAAAGTCATACCCGAACACCTGAAGAATCTGCCATTAGTACTCATCAATACACGCTACCTGTATGAATGCAAGTTGCCCTCCCTGGACTTCCATAATTATAAAAATTACATATTGGACATTAAAAAGTAAATGTAAGCTTCTGTTTGAAAGGGATTCTTAAATGCACATGCAGAACTGTAAAGTTCCACCATAGGAAATGGCAACCAGGACCAAAGCATGATAAGCTGATGAGATAGCAATATTCCAGAATCAGGGATCACCTTGACCCCAGCAGGAAAGACAGGACTCGTGGCCCATCTGGCACCAGGAAGCTATCAGAAAGCCTTCTATGCTTCTCCACATCAATCCCCATACAGATAACAGGAACAGATCAAACACACCAGTACCACTGGTCTTGGGTCACTTTCACTGCCCCCAAAAACAGTTTAAGAATCTTGCTCAATCTCTCCCAGAGCCCTTAGGGTCCACCTGGGAGTACAACCCAATAAACTCCTTTTTCTTCCCTTTCACTTGTCTCTGTCTCTCCATCGTGCTAGCTGATGTCACTAATCTATCAGAATAATTAAAACTTAATGTTCTATTTAGGTTAAAAAACTTAAATATTTTACTTTTTTGGTGAAGCAAAAATAGTTTTTATTTATGGAAATTTACATATAGAAGTGTGAGAGGAGAGAAAGAGAATGAAAGAGAGAGAGAGAGAGAGAGAGAGAGAGAGAGAGAGAGAGAGAGAGAGAGAGAGAGAGAGAGAGAAATAACTTGCTGAGAGAATTCTGGTTTGTCCAGAATGGACAGAGCAGAGAATAGCTTTTGGGAAAAGTGATACACTACTTCTTCAAATTGTCTTGGCCTAGAGTTCTCTGAATATATAAAAATTAATGTGGGTGTTATCACAGGGAAAGTCTGGGATTTTGATAGTCCTTTCAAACTTCTCCTTTGCTGAGGGGAACACCCTCCTCTGGGTGGTGCCTCTTTCCTAGTCTCCAAAGAACTAAGGATTTGCATCTCAAAGGGATGCATCTCAAAAGGCTCTGGGCTACATCATGGCTGGGTGATTTCTTCTCAAGTTTTATTAGTTCCCTACAGCCGCAGTATAAGAGCTCAACAGAGCTAAATTTTGCTTAAAGAGCTATTCTTTGTCTGGGAAGGGCTATAGGCCAAATTGAGAGCCAAACTCCAAAGTTTCTTTAATACTTTTCCTAATATCTTTTCAAGGCTCTGATTAAATGTCTGCTTTTCCTGGTGCCTGGAGGCCCCAGGCTATGGAAAGTTGATCATTTTTAGAGTGGGGACTAAATCTTGAGACTTTAGTCATGAAAGGATCATGACTAAAGAAAGTAGCATGGCAAGAAGTACCATTGTCACTCTGTAGAGACTTGGGTAAGCCCAAACTAGAATTTGCTAAAGGAACACTTTAGGTAAATCTCTGGCTTTCTCAGTACTGGAGGATGAAGCTTCTGTCCACCTAGTGAAGGTGTCTATAAGAACCAATAAATATTTAAACTCTGAGCATTTCACCATTAGTGTGAAGTCCAGCTGCCAGTTCTCCTCTGGGTAGTTTCCTTGGTGATAATAGGTGAAAGCACAAGAAACCCAGGTTTCCGCTGGGCTCATCAACAGGAAGCAAGCTTTGAGTGACTTCTCTTCCTGTGCTGTTTAGCCCCTTCCCACGGAAGATCACACTCATGTTGTTAAAGCTTCTCTTCCTAAGTGGGAAGCCTCATGTCATCCTTCATTTCCCACTGCATTAGACGGGGAAGAAGTAGTTTCCCTTGTTTGATAAACCATTCCTTAATTCTGCTTTGAAAACTTGGTTGTGGTGCCAACTATTCCTCTCCTTCGGAGTATTCTGACTTGATAGAAATAATCTCTGGATGGGGTCTAAGTCCCATGTTGAACAGAATTAAGGGTGGTCTACCTGGCTGTGGCAACTGCTTGACTATTGCACTTAATTATAGTATCTCCTTTCTCAAGTACATAAATGTTATTTTTGGGGAATTGCATTACTTCCGCTAGGTTTAAGATTCTACTCCATGCTATTTTAGTCATATTTACCTGTTAGATACCTTTTTTAAAACTCTCTGATAGAAGCATGAGCATACTCCTGTATCACTGTATCACTGTATCACTGTCTTCTGGTTGTTCTTGGATTTGCTGGAGAGGGCACCAGTAACATCTCTGAACACCCTGTCACAAGCAAGTGTAGCCCAAGGGCATCTGCTTGCTCCAGGGACAGGAAGAGCCTCAAACTATTCTTCAGGCCATGGAATTAAGGTCCATAATTGTTACTAGTTTTTGGCATATCAAATAAAACACGGGTAGCTTGCCAGGCTCTTCCATGTAGGCGGTATACTCTCAGTAGCATGAGCATATAAGGATAAGAAAATTATTTATTGATTCTTTTTTGGGGGCCACAACAGATGGTGGTCAGGGTTACTCCTTTATCTAAATTCAGTAATTATTCCTGAAGGGTTTAGGGAACATAGATGGTGCTGAGAATTGAGCTCAGATAGGTCATGTGTAAGGCAAATGCTCTACCTGCTGTACCATTGCTTTATTCCCATCATAAAGCATATTTAGAATCAGTATAGATTTCTAAGTACTTCAACCAATTGGCAGGCTCAAGTAATAGCAACTAATTCTGCCTTTTGCTCTGATTAAGTACTCTGTCCTGGTCAGACTTACAACAGCATATATAGCTTCTTAAGTCCCTTCAGGAACTAGATTACTTCCATGAGTAAACTAATTAGACTTGCCAATAGGTGAGGGCAATGAATTTCTGGGAAGTAAAAAACCTAAATCCCTAAGCCTGCAAAAACTCACCCATGGACACAAGAACTAAGACCTGATTAACCTCTTTACCTGGCACCAGCACAGACCCAGAGAAGGCTGAACAACTCCTAAAGAGAAGTTCCCTCAGAAACAAAGACCAATCAAGGAATTTCAAAGAAGACCTTCACTCCCAACCCTACCTCTTGACAACCTAGTAATGACTAGCAATGACTCTTAACCAAATAGAAACCCATAGGGTACAGCGTGAGAGAAACTCTGTAAAAGTCATCTTGAGTAAAGGAAGCACATACAAATGCTGCCAGAATCTATGTAGCGCTGGTACCCAAACGCATGTGTTGCCTGCACCTCCCCTCTTGAGATGTGCACTTTCATGCTTTCATATCTAATGCTGGGATGTTACTGGGGTCCCCTTTCCACTCTGCAGAAGCCCAGATCTCTCTTGAGAGTGTTATTCTCTCTATCTCTTTCTCTCTCTCTCTATTCCTTTTTCTCTCTTTTTCACTCTCAAATCTTTCTCCTTCCCCTTCCACAATTTTCTCAAATAAAATCCATCATACTTGTGTCAGGGAAAGGCAGGGGAACCCAAAGGGCCTGGGTAACTTAGGACTGACTTTAGGCCTTAGGACTGACTTTCTTTTCCTTGAGGAGCAATACTCACAGAAAGCCCACAGTGAAGGATCTCCCAGTCATTCTGTTGGGTTGTCAGAGGTTGACTGATAAAAAGGCAGTCTCCCTCTGAGACTGCCTCCCTTCTCTTCCCCACTACATGTAAATCACCTGGGGATCCCACTGGCATCACTGAGTCTCATCTGAATTATTCAGAGGGGTAGCTTTTAAATCATACCTACTAGAATAAACTTGTTCCGTGACCTTTAGGCACATGTGATTGGTATTTTCACAAGTTCCCTCAGAGAGGAAATGAAGTTTGCAGGATTCTGTGTCTGGCAAGTTGTAAGCATTATTCCTGGCAAGTCTAACAGTAGGGTTTGGTCTTTGTCAGTCTCCCACTTGTCTGCCATGATGTTCTTTTCTTCTTAAATTAGCTATGTAGAAACCTTAAGCTGAAATAGTGTGGGTGATGTTTAAGAGTTAGAAAAGACAGTTTCTGGCTCTTAATCTCCCATTGGGACTCAGGGTTAGAATCCTTTAGTGCATCTTGAAGAGGTTTTGCCATAATGCCATAGTTGGGGGTCCAGAGTCTTCCAAATCCTGTTACTCCTTCCAAACTCCTCAGTTGTTTTCCAGTTTGGGAATAGCTTCCTTATGGTAGTTTATAATCCTGGATCTGCCTAACCAAAGTCATACAATTTGGAGTGATGTCATTTATTTAGTACCCTTTAATTCACTTGAGGTATTTGAGTGTAAGAGCTCACATGATTACTTAGACAGGCATCTAGATAACTTTATCTTTTTTGAACTTTGGGGAATTGCTGTAAAACTAGAAAAGATAAAAGATGTATAAAGCCAATGACATTTGGAGAGATGATAAAATGGTCTGGTCTGACATTAGATTATTTGGATAAATAAATTATAAACTATGGGGCAATTCTGACTTGTGTGTACAGGCACATTTTGTCCTCAACATTTTGTCCTCAGACAGTGATAGAAAACATAAACCCCCCACCTGATCCCAATGCATTTGTAACTGCTTTTATCATTTCCAAGAGGCTTTGTACTCATTCTTGGCTCTGACACCTGCCCAATTCTGCTTTCTGTGATTAAAAGACAATATTGACTATCCCTTTCCAAACCTCAGAGCCAATTTGGGATATAAACATGAGATAACCATGAATAAATTCTCATTAACATTTCACTCTACCAATAACTTTATCTTTTTTAGAAGAGTGACCAATATTCTTAGACATATTGTTAAAGGGTGCTTGTATTTTTAAAAAATTGAAATCAGTTTTTACAGTCTTCCGTCTTGTTTGGTGAGTTCCCATTCTGGGGCTTCCACAATAAATCCCACTGACTGTATAATTTGAACAGCAAAAGTTTCTTTTTTCATGGTGCTGAAGCCTGGAAGTCTGAAGTCTGCCTGATGGCTGTTAGGCTTCCTCTGAGATCCATCTCCTTGGCTTCTACTCAGACTCTCCTGCATCTTCACATGGTCCTTGAGTCTCCCTCTCTCCTACTCGTAGCTTCTGAGCAAGTGTCCTAAATTCCCCTTTTTAGAAAAATGACAGTGTATTGAGGCCCACTCCAAAAACATCAGTTTAATGTTTTATTATTTTTAAAATTTTAAGGCCATACCCAGCATTGCTCAGGGCTTACTCCTGGATCTGTGCTCAGGAATCACTCCTGTTCAGGGGATCCAAAGGGGTTTCTAAAATGGAACAGAGGTTGGCCACAAGCTTGGACTCTCTTGTTGATCCCTGATTCACTTTCAAATACCTTTTTTCTCCAAATAGAGTTACATTCTCCTTTCAAAATTTCAACACAGGAATTTTGGAAGACTCAACCAGCTTTTATCTGCTGAAAGGCTTGCTCACTTTCCAGAGAAGTAACAGATCATAGAACAAATTCACTTTAGAGTTTTTGATAAAATGCTGCAATTCTACTAAAATTAGAAGATAAAAAATGTTCTAAGCATTTCTCTTCATTTCCTCAATAATAATCAGCTCTTCATTTTCTGCCTATTCTTATATACTGGGTTTATTATTTCAAAAGATTTTAGATTTAGATCTATGTTCATGCTAAGTTTTTTCCTGCAGTACAATTTTGTCAGACTCTATTATTTTACATTGCATTCATAAAGACACTACTTCAAGAGTCTATGCATCTTATTCTGTATATAATCACAAACCCAGACCATTTTCTGCACAGATCATTTTCAAACAATTTTTAGTAGTACGAAAACACATTTAGTATGAAATTACCTTACATTCATTGCAATTGTAAGGGGAACACAATAACAAAAATTTACATTTATAATTTTTATTTATTTTTGTTTTGTGGGCCACATGTGGCAGTACTCAGGCTTTACTTCTGGTTCTGTGCTCAGAGATAAATCCTGATGAGCTTCAGGAATTTTATGAGATTCTGGGGATCAAATCCATGTTGACTACATACAAGATAAACCCTCAACCCACTGTACTATTGGTCTGGCCCCAGTTTTTACTTATTTTCCATTTTTGTCTTTTACTGGGCCCCCTGGTATGAACCCAGAGCCACGGCAGAGCATGGCAAACTACCTCTTGTGTATTTTCCTATATACACGATGATGTAACTTCTAAAGCTCCATTGTCTTGGTAGTGTGTCTCTGTATCTCTGTGGTGTTCATATAAGGTATAAAGGGAAAATAAAATAATAATTAAAAAAAGAAAGTGCTTTACCCAGAGAAAGAGAGAGAGAGAGAGAGAGAGAGAGAGAGAGATAAGAGTGAAAGAGAGAGAGAAAGAAAGAGAGGAAAAGGACTTGAAAGAACTTGATTTACCAAAATCTGTTGAAACAATGTATGCTGGTGGCAAGTCCAACTGTTTAATTGTTTAGCTGGGTGGAGACTTATACAGAAGATCAAGCCAGTTAGAGGAAATAAATAGAACTACATTTTCTTTGTACAGATAAGTGTAGCATGAGTGAAATTACAACTTGCTTACATAAAAAGGAAAACAGAAAACATCCTCAAGCTGGAAAGCAATTGTGTTATTAAAACTATGAGTGTTTAGCCAACAAGAAAAAAAATGATCAGCAGGATTTTTTTTCCCATAAAATTTCATCTGGAGAGAGGCAGAGTAGACAGCTCAATCAAAAAATGTTTCTTTATCAGTAAAAAGAAATACATAGTGACATCATCTTTTTAGTGTCTTGTAAGAATGCAAGAAGTTATTGGACATAAAACACAAATTTTAGTACTGTAATAAACATTTAATCAATGGTAACTGTTTTTATTCTCTGAGTTTATAAGAACATGAAGTCACCAAGAAGTAGGAAAGTCCTAGAAAACTCCTCAGAGTTAAAAGTGGGCTTTAATTTCAGAGTTTTTCATTGGTTTATGGAATTTTAGACATGTTAAGCAGCTTTTTAACAAGATGGAGATTTGTGGCTTGAGTTAGCACAAGGTAAGAGGACTGTTTGAAGCTAAGTAAGATGATTTAGTATTGAATGCGACAAAGGAAATTAAGAGCTGAAACTTTAAGCTGGAGCAACAATGGCCTTTAGAGAAAAAAGACACATAAATGTGTAGGTCTTAAAATCCTTGGAGAGAGGGGTCTTATTAATAATATAGTGCATTGAGTTTTTGCCTTACCTGGGTCCAAGCCCTTTGGTAACCTGAGCTGACCAGACCAGGAGTGATTCTTGAGCACAGTCCAGGAGTAAGCCTTGAATGCTGCCTAATTGGCCCCAAAGCAAACAAACAAAAACACCTGGAGGGGTCGGAATGATAGTCCAGTCAGTAGGCCATTTGTCTACCCACTTTTGGCACCACCAGGAGTGGTTCCTGAGTGCAGAGCATGAGTAACCCTGGCTCCGTGAGGATTTCTGGGTGTGACCCCCAAAACAATTATCTGAAGATTCAGTAGGTTCTAGCAGAATGTTCTCCATGCAACCTGCACACCATTCCTGTATTCCTAAAGGCTTTGAAGAGTATTAGCAGATACAGAGACACACTACCAAGGCAATGGAGCTTTAGAAGTTACATCATGAAAACCTTGAGTCTGGATAAGAGTCTATATTATCCTATACCTTGGAAACAGCAGAAGTTTCTCCAATCCTGAATTTTGTGGTTCTCAGCAGACTCCACCTTTTAGAATTCTATCCTTCTACACATTCATTCAAGATGCTTCATGAGCTGTATTACGGATTCACCACCAGGATCTCACCATTCTACAAAGAAGTGATAATTAATGTGAAAAGAGGGGTTCGACAGGGTGATACCATTTCACCAAAACTCTTCAGCACCACACTCACGAACATCATGCAACAATTAGAATGGGAAGGAATGGGAGTGAAGATAGATGGTTGGCAACTACACCATCTCTGCTTCGCTGATGACATCGTTCGAATAACATCAAACATTAGCCAAGCGGCACAAATGCTGGCTGACTTCGACTGAGAATGTGGAAAGATAGGTCTACAGCTGAATCTAAAAGAAAACTATGTTTATGTAGAATGAACTAGTTCCAGAGGCCCCATTCACTCTCAATGGAACAAACATCTCTGAATGCAGCAGTTATGTGTACCTAGGTCAAGAAATCAACATGATGAATGACCTAAAACCTGAGCTGTGCAGGAGGAAGAGAGCGGCATGGAATGCCTTCAAAGGCATCGAAGAAATAGCTAGAAGGACAAAGAACCTCCAGCTCAGGGCACATCTCTTTGACTCCACCGTTCTCCCTGCATTAACATAACGCCTCAGAGACCTGGTCCCTACGAAAGCAGGATGAGAATGCTATTCGGGTCTCCCCAGAGAGGAATCGAAAGAGCTATGCTTGGAATATCACTCCTCACTCGAGTGAGAGAAGGAATCCGGAGTTCTGACCTCCATCGCTATTCCAGAGTCAGGGACGCTGTCTCGTTTGCCAAGGCTTCGAAATCAGATGGGCTGGACATGTAATGCGATTTGGAGACAACCGCTGGACTAGAGGCGTTACCGACTGGATCCCACGGGATGTCAAAAGATCACGTGGCTGCCCACCTACAAGATGGTCAGACTTCCTTGTAAAGACCCTGAAGGAACGGTTTGAGGCTCTTCATATTCCTGAATCAACCAGATGCCATTGGGCTACATTGGCACGTGATAGGGTCCAATGGAAATGTTACTGGTGCCCGCTCTAACAAATCGGTGAATAATGGGATTCAAGTGATCAAGTGATCAGGTGATCCTTCTGCACAAACTAGCAGTCCTAGATTATCACCTATTCTGACAATTCATAGTATGCATAAACAGATTAAGAACAAAGGTGGAATAAATGCATTTAAAATAAAGAAATAAAGAAAGGAAGTCTTTTTTGCTTCATGTTTTTTACTTACCACTTTTAGTCTTTCATAATTACTCTAGCACATAATAATTCATGTTTATCAAAGAGGCGAATGAGGGAGTGACCAAAAGGAAGGCAGAATTCTTGCAATTCCAGTATACTAAGTAGACTTTCATGAATGTACACTATGGACTAGGTTAATAGGATACACAGACTTCTAGCCTTCAAAGGTCTTTCACTTTGCTCTTAATTTGCTCTTGACCCTTGTAAATAGAGGTTATCAACTTGCAATGAGCATTCTTTCTCAGGGGCTCAGCTGGGTGAACTTTCTATTAACCTGTGAGCAGCGGCTCTTTGAATTGACCATTTTGCATGGTTAGTCATTTTGGGAGTGGCCTCTGCCTCCTAATTCATATCTATTTGATGATCTTTTCAGGCCTTTAAAAACTATCAATCCATTACCTTTTGGGTTTTTTACTTAACTGCTGACTCTACATGAATATCTCATTGAACTGAGAAGGACATTAAAGAAGGTATGAAAGACAATTTATATACACTATGGACTAGGTTAATAGGATACACAGACTTCTAGCCTTCAAAGGTCTTTCACTTTGCTCTTAATATGCTCTTGACCCTTGTAAATAGAGATGAAATTTGAAGTATGAAGTTACATAAGTATTGATGGCATCTGTGTATAGTTCTGGAAGCTGATAATGATAAAATTTTCATATGAGGAAAATTACTTTTAATAAGGAAAGATATTTGGAAGAAGAGGTGAGTAAGAGGTTTCTCTTTCAACTGAACTGGGAGACAGCTAATCATCTGATGCAGGTTATGAACTATGCCTCTTCTGTTATTTTAGTCAATATTTTATCATGCATTAATGCTAAGGCATGAAGACACTGGAGAAGAACTGTTCCTTGGAACATGTGACAAAGAGGCATCCGTGATGTTGGTGTCCTTGTCAACACAAACCTGGCCATGAGCATTGATTCATTTGAATGCCTAGCAAACTGAAACAGACAATGGCACTAAAATAGATGTGGCTCACTCCAGCAGTTTCTATCTTTGTTGTCTATGCTCCAATATCCACATACAAGGAAGAAATAATTGAAAAATTCTACATGGAACTGGTGTTCTATAAAGAAAACCACACCTTCTTCAAGATCAAAATAGGTGATTATAGTACCAAGATAGGACCGAAAAGATTAGTTGAAGAACTCCCATCAGGACACATGGCCTAGAATGGAACAGGGTGAGAGACTATCTAAGTTCATCATGTTGACCAAGACCATTCATGGGAACTCACAGATCCCGAAGGCTGAATCGAAACATTGGACATGGGAATCTCCTGGTGGACTCCCCAATATCAGTTCCACAATGAAATTGACCACATCATATTCAATCGACGGTTTTGCCTGACCGATGTTGATGTTGTCCCAAAATTTCAAACTAGGTCAAACCACAGTCTCCTTCATGCAAAATTCTACTTTACAGTACAGGGAGAAAGGGAGGGCAAAGTTTAAGAAGAAAACTCCAAGAATGACTACTAACTGGGAGCTCTTTTGCACCATTGCAGCAATGTGTGAGATGCCATCATTGACAGCATCTACGAAGAATAAAACTGACTGGTTCAGCACATCCATGATTGTGCAAGAAACACCAAGAGAGAGAAAGCCACAAAAGGACGCATGTCTTCAAAACTCTTGCACTCATTCGCCAAGTGGAAAGGCGTGAGCCTCAGGCAACCATAAGCTAACATTCAAGCTCACAAAGCCGTGCAGAGAAATGATAAAGGGAGACCTCAAAGAGAAGATCAGCAATCCTGGCCAATGCAGCAAGCCAGGAAGAGCATGCACAATGCCCACCTGCCCTTCACCAACTATAAGACCAAGATAACTGCCCTCTGACATCCTGATGGATCTGTCACATCTTCCAGAAAGGCAATGGAGAAGATTATCCATGACTTCTACTCGGATCTCTTTGATAGCCACGTCCACCTCTCCACATACAAAATTCTGCAGGATGGATATGTCATTCCCAACATTCTCCCTTCTGAAATCCAGCAGGCCATCTCATCAATAAAGAAGCAAACAGCATCCAGCCCAGACAAATTCAGATGGAACACCTGAAGAATCTGCCATCAGTATTCATAAATACACTGGCTCTACTCTTCACATGCTACCTCACTGAATGCAAGGTGCCTTCCCAATGGAAAACCAGCAGGACAATTCTACTGTTTAAGAAAGTAGTCATCCATGACATTGGCAACTATCGCCCCATCTGCCTGTTGTCTGTTGTCTACAAGCTGTTCACTTGAGTCATCCTGAACAGGACTGGCAGAACATTAGATGGACAACCATGTGAGCAAGCTGGCTTCTGAAAAGGATTCAGCACAATTGACCATATCCATACTATATCCAAGCTCATTGAGGTTTGTAGGGAGTTCAAGATGCCACTCTGTCTTATGTTCATTTATTTAAAGAAAGCCTTTGATTCTGTTGAGACTGAAGCTGTCATTGAAGCCCTAGCCAAACAGGGCATTCAAACTCAATACGTCAAGATCCTTCATTAGCTCTATTACAGATTTACCACCAGGATCTCACCATTCAACAAGGAAATGATCATTTGTGTAAAAAGAGGTGTTTGGCAAGGTGATACCATTTCATAGACACTCTTCAGTGCCACCCTCGAGAATGTCATGTGACAATTAGAATGGGAAGGAATGGGAGTGAAGATAGTCAGCAACTATACCACCTCTGCTTCGCTGACAACATTGTTCTAACATTGTTCTAACACCAAACAGCCAAGAGGGACAAATGCTAGCTGACTTCGACCGCTGAATGTGGAAAGGTAGGTCTACAACTGAATCTCAACAAAACAATGCTCATGAAAAACAAACTAGTTCCAGATGCTCCATTCACTCTCAATGGAGAAAGCATCTTGAATGCAGCAGTTATGTATACCTAGGTTGAGAAGTCAGCACTATGAATGACCTAGAAGTTGAGCTGTGCAGGAGGAAGAGAGCAGTGCAAAACACATCGAGGAGATCGAAGAAATAGCTAAAAGGACAAAGAACCTCTGGTTCTGGGCACATCTCTTTGACTCCACCATTCTCCCTGCATACACCTCAGAGACCTAGGCCCTATGAAAGCAGGATGAGAATGCTATTCGGATCTCCCAAAGAGAAATTGAAAGAGCTATGCTTGGAATAGCATATGCGTCTCTCAAGTGAGAGAAGGAATCAGGTGTTCCAACCTCCATCAATGATCAAGAATAAGGGACGCTGTCTCGTTCGCTAAGGCATTGAAAATCAGATGGACTGGACATGTAAGGAAACTTGGAGATGACCGCTGGACTAGTGCTGTTACCCACTGGATTCCACAGGACATCAAAAGATACATGGCTGCCCACCTACGAGATGGTCAGACTTCTTTGTGAAGACTCTGAATGAAGAGTTTGAGGCTCTTCTCAATCCTGGGGCAAGTAGATACCATTGGGATACACTGGCACGTGACAGGGACAAATGGAAATTTTACAGCACCAGCTTGAGCAAATCAATGAGTAATGGGATGTCAAGTGATCAAGTGATTAATGCTAATATTAGTGAGACTGAAGTATTGTTCTAACTATAATGCTAGACACTTAGGCTCCGTGGAACTTATGGTCTAAGACCTTACTGCTTAAGCCATTGATCCTGACATCCTATGAGATTGTACAGCTTTAAAAAATTGTCTTAAGGTAAATTTACTCATAATTTATTTTCAGCAATTTTTTAAATATGTATCTGTTTTATACGTCTATAGAAATCTCAACATATACAAAATAAAAATTTCTCCATAAGATGGAGGTTAAGAGTGGAAAAAGTTTAAGAAGAAATGGTCTAAGGTACAAGACTAGGGGGTAGTGGATGAAGACTTTATTTCATCTTGATTGATCTGATCAGTTGACTAAGTCTGTATTACTTGACACAGAAAGAGAATTAACAGCTTTGGTTAACATTGAATTATATCCAACAATGAGTTTTATTTTCTCCACCGACTAACTGAGGTACAACAAGGATATATTGGAAAGAGCAAAACTGATGGTATTAGGAAACCTGCTTGTCTTTTGTCTTTGCTTTACAATATGCCCCTCTAGCGGGTGCAGGTGTGGCTGCAGAGCCTGGCAGTGTCGGCATGTGGCAGACAGGGTATAGGCTTGTCTACACCCCAGGGCTCTGCACCTTGGGCCCTAGATGGTTGATGGTCTGACATAGAAAAAGACTGGGCCCCTTGGGATGAACCCAGAGCCATGGCAGGACCTGGAAAGCTACCCATGGTGTATTTGATATGCCAAAATCATAACAATAACAGACTTCATTCCCAATGAATGGAGATGCTACTTGCACCCGCTCAAGCAAATCGATGAACAACAGGAAGACAAGTGACAAATTATGTGGTTTTAGCACTGTTGAGAATTCTAAGTGCAGTCTGGGGCATGACTTGAAGACACTGCTATTTCAAAGCCCTCTTCTTGGTTTCACAGTTCAAGAGTCATTTGCTAAGATAACCCATAAAAGTTAGATATGGAAAAGTCAGGAGAAGGGCATGTTTTCATGCCTGCAAAAGATTTTCTCATAGTCCTGACACTGTCAAGATGTTAATAAACATCACAAGTCTAATAAAGACTTTAATAAGTCTAATAAACACACCCATGGCGAGGGAGTAATGTTTCACATAATATTCCTAGTCAAAGGTATGGCTCTGTACATGACAAATTATATTTCGTCCTGTTTTAACGACTGGAACTCACTACCACTAAGAAATTAGCTATAAAAATAAAAGCAGCTGGAATCTATTGATATTTGGACTCTGTTTGAAATTCTTCTCTTTTTTAATGTATTCTAAAAGTATTTTTGAAAACTCTCTTAATAATGCAAGACACTGAAAATGTTCTCTGTGGGCTGATTGTGTGTATGGGTTATGTGATACACATCTGCAAGCTACATGATGAAGTATTTTGAATTGAGTCTCTACATTTATCTTCTTGTTGATCTAATGTTTTGAAAAAACAAGGATTGTATATTGGGGTCTTCTGTGTTTACTGGTGGTGTTCAGCTTGTTTAAATTATCAGATGTTTTGCTAAATTATATTTTTTATTAAGGCTGAAGCACAATTTGGCTTGCAGTAAGCCTCATCTGGCGGTGAATCATGAGGACATGATTTTCTTTTTAACAGATTACAGAGAAGACATTAGTTTATAGGCATCATAACTAACTGATGCTTTTGGTATTTCCTAATGCCATCAATTAATTAAAATTTGTGACCACAGAATGCAGTGGTATATTTTAACCACTCTTTATGTAAAAAGGCTTGCTTTAAATCCAACTTACACTTATTTAAAACTAGCTAAAAGTCTACACATGATAACCTCTAAATGTATATATTACAATCCACAATGTGTAAGAAAGGGAAGTGAGGAGAGAGAGAAAGAGGCAGAGATAGAGAGAAGAGAGATAGAGAAAGAGAGAAAAGAGATAAAGAACCTGCCATGAAGGCAGGCAAGGGGAAGGTGGAGGGAAGTGGGGACATTGGTGTTTGGAAATGGGCACTGGTGGAAAAATGGTTGCTGGAACACTGTATAACTAAAACTCAAACATGAACATCTTGTAATTGTATATCTCACAATGGTATAATAAATATTTATAAAAAATAAAATAAAACTAGCTGAAAATCTAATTGTTTTTAGAGATTCTAATGGGGAAATGAATCTGCTCATACCCTCAATCGAAGAACAGTCCTTTATGAGATGGACTTTCTGTTCACTGGGGGAGGTGGTCATAGCAGCATTCAGAGCACAGTCAGTTAGAAATAGTATAATAAGAATAGATATGTGTCCCTCCAGTCTGTTCAACTAGCATTTCTGACAATATGGAGACACAGCTTCTTGTCTCTGAATCAATAGCAATATAATCATGTGTGCACAGAGAAAGATTGCTGTTCCCATTAGGTAGTCTTTTATTCATGCATTTACTTATTTCTCTGAGAACAAACAATGCAGTAATGCACTGCAATTAGTATCTGAAGTGGAAAAAGGTAAGGAATTGTCTGTTTCCATGAGGTGAGATGCAGTGATTCAATAGGAAGTAGCCATGTAAAAAGACCCTTGCGGAGCAGGGGGTTATGAAGAAAAAGCCACCAGATTTGAGCACCATCTGAACATAAAAGTGTCTAGTAATTAGCTTTATATGTTGCTTATGAGACTAAATTCCACGACAAAGAAGTACTGTAGCTCAACAATGAAAAACATTTAGAACATAATCTTGCAGACTTGGAGTGTGTGTGTGTGTGTGTGTGGGGGGGAAGCGATGGGGATTAAATTTCAGGTTTCTATATTTTCTGGGCTAGTTCAGTCTGCTTTCCAATTCTGAGCTTTCATTCTATGCAGTTCCCAGTTTTATTTAAACACAGTGATTACAAAGTTGTTCACGATGAGTTATTACAGGTATTTGTATTCCAACACCAATCCCAAAACCAGTGTCATCTTCCGTCCACCATTGTCTCCATTTTCCTAACCATTTCTTCAGCCTGTTCTGGTAGCAGGCCCATAATAATTTTTTGCATTGCTTGTTACCACTAACTGTTTAAAGTAGTGATTAAAAAAATAGTTCCATAGAAGAAAATTTGTGAAAGTTGTATTTCCCCATGGAGACATTAAATCCTTGTCTGAGGATTTAATTAAGCTGTTATTGCAAGTTAAGTCTTCTAAATGTTAATGTTTTGTTAGTCAAGACTGGTTGTCTTCCATGGTACATTCCTACAATCTGGTTGCTACTACTGTATGTCACTGCTGTGGAATTTGGAGATGTCACTCCATAAAGTCTAAAATATTTCTCTAGGTAGTCTGTGATGCTCAGTCTATAAGCAGTAGAGTCTTGCCAGAGGTATGATAGCAGCTTTGGAGTACGGGAATGCCTTCCAGAGCTTTGATAGAGCAGGAGCTAGCCTGCTTCATCCTGAGTTTGCCCCATATGCCTCAGCCAGGAATGGATGTCTGAGAAATTTTAGTAACTAGTTGATCTCTTTTAAGATCTATTTATGTGTCACTGAGAACCACAGCTTAAAATTCACAAGACTCTGAACCAGTAGACTGACTGATTTGAAGGGCATCATAGTTAATTGGGGACTAATTTATAGTAGGGGTGGGCAACATTTAGTCTTCTTGCCACATAAGACTCATGATGTGTTTTGGCATTGGTTCACAACAAAAGAGATTATATGGCTCTGAGTTCTTCTTGGCTGTTCCCAACCTATGTACCTATGTTATATAGCTTTTGAATGTAACAAATTGCAAATTGTTCTTGGCAGAAAATGATTTACCACCCCTGGTTATGGGTAGCCTAAGTTCAAATACTTTAAATATGTAAAGGCAACGGGTAGCCTAAGTTAAAATACTTTAAATATGTAAAGGCATTGTTTATTCTCCATTTTACACATCTTACTATGCATCAGCTTTTCCATTATACACATATCTGTATTGATTCCATTATTTCTCTGTCATCTGTCTTTCAATCTTCATCTTCATTATGATCATCATTTGTTGTGGCAACTTTATCTCTTTTTCTTTAAAGGAGGACTCATCTTGTAACAAAGTCTAGAAATCTGGAGTAATTTTAAACTTTTTTACCCTCATGCCAAGATTATTGTTAAGGTCTGTGTGTCTTTATTTTCTCATATTGTAAGAAAAGATACTCCTCTATCACATTTCCATGAAGAAATGGGCCAATTGACACTTTCTTCATCTTTCTTTTTTGAACCTTGAAAAAAAGTCTTCAAATTGTTTTCTTCACTTGCTACCCTAGCAGAATTCTTCACATAGTGTTGGGGTACGCTGTCAGGACTGACACAATCTGGGAGCAGGGTCAGGGGATCCCATTCTGACCCAGGGATTGGTGGCTGGTGGATCGAGAAAAACATGAGACTCCAGCAAAGTTTCAAAAGGCTTTACTATCATACCTTCTGGTATACAATCCAACAATATGAAAACTCCAGACATTGGGTTCCTGGCTGGGCCCCAGCCATGTGTAGGTTTAGAATCCTAGGCAAAGATGGCCGCTACCAGGTGTTAAGGCCTAACAGGGAAGAGAACAGAAAGGAAAGGAGAGACAAAGTGAGCCAAAATGGAAAAAAAGTCCTTTCTCCTTTCTCCTAGCTTATTTTATAGATAGAAACCCACCAAAAACTTCCAGCCCAGCCCATTGTGGGCTGGGCTATCCAGAGATGAAGGCAGTTAAATGAATCTATTGAAATGCAAATCTTCAGGTGTGCCCTATGGCTTAAGCTTCACAAATGCCAGGGCTGATTCCCTGAGGTAAAATCTCTAGATGAGGGGCCGGAGTGATAGCCCAGTGGTAGGGCATTTGCCTTGCACGCAGCCGGCCTGTGCTGGCCGGGTTCGATCCCCGGCATCCCATATGGTTCCCCCCGAGCACCGCCAGGAGTAATTCCTGAGTGCAGAGCCAGGAGAAACCCCTGAGCATCGCCGGGTGTGACCCAAAAAGCAAAAAAAAAAAAAATCTCTAGATGAGTGCGGAGACTGCATCTCTGAACCAGAAAGCCATTCAGAACGTAATTTGTAGGAAATGGCATTAAAACTTTTACCATGAATATATAGCCAGCGGACTCCAGACTCTAGATCTCACTAAGGTCCAAAATCCATCAGAATAATTCACTTTGGCATTACCTTTAGAATCAGAGACACGTCAGTTTGCCCGGAGGTGCACTGGCATGTCTCTTTCAACTAGGAGAACTGATTACATTATGGTTGATCCAACTTGGCCAAGTACTCTTGGAATATCTACATGTATGTCCTACATGGGAACCCATGTGAGCAGAAGAGTATAGAACTGAGGTGAGCAGGATTCATGATAAAATTATTTATGCCATATAAAATTATGAAATCAATCAAATTCTGCCCAAGCTCCCATTGTGTCTGTTCTGGAGATTCCCTAAAGGCAGGGAGTAGCTCTTCACATAAGCTAAGTTTAGTGGAGCATAAGGCTCAGTAGCACCTGTCACCCAACAACATAGTATGCCATTAAAAATAGCTTTTCAAAAAGTCAGAGACTTATTCTATGTACCTACTAAATTGATTTTTGAGCATTGCTCAATTCATTCATTCATTCATTCTTACATTTGTTCATTTGTTCATTCGTTCATTTGTTTGTTTATTTATTATTCATTATTTATTTATTTTCTGGAAATGACTCTGGAGTTTTTACAATGATGTCTTGGTTGGCAGAATTGCAGGTTGGTCTTCTTACCAACGGGAATGGAAATGAGTTTTGGGTAGCCTGCATTGCTGTCTTGATGACGTCACTTAAATGTAGGTTCAGTTTACTTGAGCCTTTAGCCAAAGAATTTGTATTAAAGTCAGTGAAGCATAAGCCTGTAATGAAGCTCTTGTAGGAATACTCATGCCTAACGCCATCTGATGTAGTAATGTTCAAGGGAGACCATGGAAAATGCCCTTAGTAGGTAATACCCAAGGTAGCTGAGTGGAATAAGAGAGACAGGTTTTGTTTGCCAGCTTCTGTTTTGTTTTGTTCATTTTTTAGCCTGCTTCTTTCACTGCCCTGGGATTCACTTAGAGATAGACTTTCACAGCTACAATTTTTCCTTTATTTGAAAATAAGAATCCCAAGGAGCAGTTTATTTGTCTACTAAATTTAAACTTTAAATCTTAGAATTATTTTGAGTTTATTTGAAATTTAGAAATGAGTTTCAATTCCCATCTTAAAAAATAAACAATGCAAGGAGGCT
This sequence comes from Cryptotis parvus, assembly GCA_021461705.1. Classification (NCBI taxonomy): domain Eukaryota; kingdom Metazoa; phylum Chordata; class Mammalia; order Eulipotyphla; family Soricidae; genus Cryptotis; species Cryptotis parvus. The sequence goes on along the minus strand of JAJIBD010007549.1, from coordinate 21,592 downwards.
TGGGTTTTTTGGATATGACCACAGAACAAAAACAAAACACCCCAAGGAACAGAGAAATAGTATGGTAGGTAAGTCTCTTGCTTCGCATGTTGATCCCCTGCACCACTTATAATCCCTTTTGTTCCCAGCACCAGCAGGACTGATGCAGATTAGAGACAGGCATAAGCCCTGAGTATATACAGATGTATGCCCCATCCAGCCAAAACCAAACATATAGCTAGGCATTATCCCAATTTCCTTTATTATGTTTACTATTTCCCCACAGATTTTCAATGCACATTTAATATGTCTGAAGTTGCATTAAAGGTTTGAGGCTCTTCATATTCCTGAATCAACCAGATGCCATTGGGCTACATTGGCACGTGATAGGGTCCAATGGAAATATTACTGGCGCCCGCTCGAGCAAATCGATGAATAATGGGATTCAAGTGATCAAGTTCAGGTGATCAAGTGAAGTTGCATTAGCATTTTTAAATCTAACTCTGTTCCATTTATGACTGTGTTCTTGTTCAAATATTTCAGTTACCACAGCTTTAGAAATCATTTTAATGAGAGTTAATAGAAATTATCTAGAAAAATTTTAACATTATTAAATCCCTTATAAATTCAGTAGTCAGTTTTTTATTGAATTGCATTATCTCATATATTAAAACAATGAGGGTTGAAGTATTGACATCATAAATGTTGAATCTTCATAGTTAAGAGTGAGATTAACTTTTCTCTATTGCTATATTAAGAACAAGCTAAGTCTTTTCATATTCTTCTGTAAAGATGAACATTCTTCTCTTATCCTTTCCATATTCAAGCTCTGCTTATATCAGCTGACTCATATCTTCTTAAAATGTATGGTATTGTAATCCGTGTCACGGCCATTCTGTTTGATGCTCTTATATTCACCCATTTGGCCAGCGAGGCCCCTTAAAGCCAATCCTTGTGTCCTTCTGTCACAGTGCCATTAATCTTTGAATACCAGCCCCATTAATCCTTCACGGTACATTTCTAATATGGGTGGGAAGTTGAATTATGTATGATTAAATTATGGAACAGGAGAAAATAAAATTGACTTCTTGTGTCACCTTAACTTTAATAATACTAATATAATAATTTCTCTCCTGATTGTTTTATTTTATTCTATCCTAATAGCTTTAACATACTGCAGGCTTCATATTACTTCTGTTATTAATATAATTCACCATATCTAAAACTATCCATGGAACTTAAAACTATACATAAGAAAATGGTAATATATAATCAGAGATTGTTCCTGATTATGGTGCAACCTGTATCATCTGAGAGGTTTGCACTGTGGTAAACTGAAAGCTGTAAATTATATTTGCATACGGTGTAGGAGTCTATTTTACAAAGTATTAGAATCTTCGGATATATAGAAATTTATCTAAAATGTTAATCCCAAGCCCTATATTTAATGCAATTTTGAATTCATTCCAAAAAATTAGTCAAAGTAATGACTATTATGATTTAAAGTGCATTGATACAGGAAAACTTTTATTAAAAAGTAACCATTCCCTGCCCCATTCTCTCCCACTACTAGTTCTGTCTCGAGGAAATAAATCTGTTTCTAATAACTGAGAAAGTTATTTCCATCTTTTAAACATGTGTTTAATGTTGCTTCTTTATCTATTAATTCTGGTTATTCTGTCTTGAGTTTTGCTTTGATAGAAAGGGATCAAGTGAATGGAAAGCACTTCCTTCCTTCCCTTGCTCAAACTGGGGTGATAACTATTTCCAGGTTCTCTGTGGCATGTATTTGTAACATTATCCTAAGAGGGTCTATTAGTTTGCCATAACTGCCATGACAAAGGCCCTAAAACAACAGATATTTATCTTTTCAGAATTTGGAATTTGCAGGGCAAAATCAAGGTGTGAATGGGGTTGTTTCAAGGACTAAAAGAGAACTCTCTTCCAGGTTTTTCTGACTTGCAGATGGACATCTATCTTCTCCCTGTGTTTCCAGTCATCTTCCCTCTATGAAGGAAGATGACTCTTTTCCTCTTTTTCTCTTTTTTCATCTTTTTTCCTAGAGCTCCTCATTCCAGATTACAGCTTGCTCACTCATTACTTTACTCTAACTTGATCACCTCCATAAAGACAGTTTGTGATGCTTGGGGTTAGGATTCCAATACATGAAGGTGGGGGTGAGGGGTATTGTTCAACCATTAACAATGATTATTTTTGGAGAGTGGTATAAGGCTCACACATGTTTGTGCTCAGGAATTAACTCCTGTCTCTGTGCTCTGGCATAAATCCTGATGGTGCTTAGGGGCTGGATGTTGTGCCAGGGATAGATCCAGCATCTGACATGTGCAAGGCTAGTACTTTAACCCCAGTACAATCTCTCCAGCCCATTCATGCTTAATTTTAGTCCCAGGAGATGAGATATTCCCACTGGTTACTCAACTTCGTAAAAAGACACTTTAAATCCCTCCACACCTTTGAGTTCTTTTAAAGCCTCTATCTCTTGAAATATGTCTTCTACTTTTAAATTGCTAATTTGTGCAAGTTCATATCCTGAGCTGATGAATCCGTAATAAAGCTGACGAAGGATCTTGATGTATTGAGTCTGAACACCCTGTTTGGCTAGGGCTTCAATTACCGCTTCAGTCTCCACAGAATCAAAGGCTTTCTTTAAATCAATGAACGTGAGAGAGAGTGGCATACTAAATTCCCTTCAAACTTCAATAAACTTGGATACCGTGTGGATATGGTCGATTGTGCTGAATCCTTTATGGAAGCCAGCTTGCTTGCATGGTTTCCCTTCATCTAATGTTCTGCCAATCCTGTTCAGGATGATTCGAGTGAACAGCTTGTAGATGACAGACAACAGGTGGATGGGCGCTAGTTGACATTTCGTGAATGTCTCCTTCTTGAACAGTAGAACTGTTCAGCTGGTTTTCCATTGGGAGGGCACCTTGCATTCGGACTGGTAGCATGTGAAGAGCTGAGCTAGTGTATTGATGGGTACTGACGGCAGATTCTTCAGGTGTTCGGGTCTGACTTTGTCTGGGCCTGGTGCTGTTTCCTTCTTTACTGATGAAATGGCATGTTGGATTTCAGAAGGGAGAACGTTAGGAACGACATATCCATCCTGCAGATTTTGGTATGTGGGCAGGTGGATGTGGCTATCAAAGAGATCTGAGAAGAAGTCATGGATAATCTTCTCCATTGCCTTTCTGGAAGGTGTGATAGATCCATAAGGACGTCGGAGGGCAGTCATCTTGCTCTTATAGTTGGTGAAGGATAGGCGGACGTTGCAAATGCTTTTCCAGGCTTCTGCTGCATCTTCCAGTATTTCTGCTCTTTTGTCTTTGAGGTCTTCCTTTATCAGTTCTCTGCACTGCTTTGCAAGCTTGGATGTTAGCATTTGTTTGCCTGAGGCTAGCACCTTGCCACATTGGCAAATGAGCTCAAGAGTTTTTGAAGACAGGCGTCAAGATCCTTGGTGAGCTGTATTACGGATTCACCACCAGGATCTCACCATTCTACAAAAAAGTGATCATCAATGTCAAAAGAGGGATTTGGAAGGGTGATACCATTTCACCAAAACTCTTCAGCGCCACCCTTGAGAACATCATGCTATAATTAGAATGGGAAGGAATGGGAGTGAAAATAGATGGTCGACAACTAAACCACCTCTGCTTCGCTGAGGACATCGTTCTAATAACACCAAACATTAGCCAAGCAGCACAAATGCTGGCTAACTTTGACCGAGAATGTGGAAAGATAGCTCTACAGCTGAATCTCAGCAAAACTAGTTCATGAAAACTAGTCATGAGAAATGAACTAGTTCCAGAGGCCCCATTCACTCTCAATGGAACAAACATCTCTAAATGCAGCAGCTATGTGTACCTAGGTCGAGAAGTCAACATGATGAACGACCTAAAACCTGAGCTGCGCAGGAGGAAGAGAGCGGCATGGAATGCCTTCAAAAGCATCGAAGAAATAGCTAAAAAGACAAAGAACCTCCAGCTCCAGGCATATCTCTTCAACTCTACCGTTCTCCCTGCATTAACATACGCCTCAGAGACCTGGGCCCTATGAAAGCAGGATGAGAATGCTATTCGGGTTTCCCAAAAAGAAATCAAAAGAGCTATGCCTTGAATATCACTCCTCACTCAAGTGAAAGAAGGAATCTGGAGCTCCGTGCTCAGTCGCTGTTCCAGAGTCAGGAACACTGTCTCGTTTGCCAAGGCATTGGAAATCAGATAGGCTGGACATGTAATGCGATTTGGAGATGACTGCTGGACTAGAGCCATTACCGACTGGATCCCAAGGGATGTCAAAAGATCACATGGCCGCCCACCTACAAGATGGTCAGACTTCTTAGTAAAGACCCTGAATGAACTGTTTGAGCTTTTTTTATTCCTGAAGCAACCAGGTGCCATTGGGCTACACTGGCACATGATTGGGTCAAATGGAAATATTACTGGCACCCGCTCAAGCAAATCGATGAATAACGGGATGTCAAGTGATCAACTGATATCCTGAGCTATTAGCACAAGTCTTCATGTTCGGTCTATAACATATTAAAAATTTTTAATTTACATAAAAGAGTATTTTTGTTACTGTAATGAAATAAATGGTAGTCATTCTAGAATCAGGTAGTGATTATATTTCTTCCCCCACTGCCACCGATGATTCATTGATTAGGTAGTGTCAGCCCTTTTCTGCATTGCTGTGTCCTAGACATCTTCCATACAATGGCATAGAACTACATGAATTAAAATGCTCAATTTTCCCACATACTAGCTTTGAGACCTTATCCTGCATATTTTATGTTTATTTTTCATTTAGAAAATCATTTATAACTTATAGAATGAAATGGTGTTAATAGTAACTTACTTAAATATTTAATGCTTATATATTGACTAGAACAGCCATTGTCACATACTAAACCCATTGCATGTTTTCAGCTTTTTTTTGTTGCTTGTAGTTCAAATAAGGCATTAAATTATTTCTTTCATGATGATTGATTCAGACAAGGACTGTCTATGGCTCTAAAAGTATCAGTTGGAAGGTGGCTGTGAAGTGGGATAGTCAGACTCAAAGTACTACCCAGTTGGATCATTTCTTAGTGACATCAAGGAAGATAAACTTGCCCAAGAGACAAACTCACTGCTGTGCATCTTACTCAGGTAATCAGACTCAGCATCATCTATGCATGGAAAAATTTAAAATTTTCAAGGTCTTCATTATTTTTTCTTTTGATTTGATATTTTTCCTTATCTTATTTTTCATTGTTATATATTCTCTCAGATGCATCTGAAATACTAGTTCCAATTACAATACTGATAGTTAAAGGTAGTTTAAACTTATGTCCATGGAAATATCTTTCCAAAAGCAACTGTATTTGTAATAATACTGTTTTATTTCCTGCTATTTTTCCTCAAATGGCTAGTATTTCAAGGTAGCTGTGAGTAGGCTAATAGTTCACCATGCACCTTGCATGCAAATGTGGGCTCTTAACCTAGTGAGCCAAAGTTTATTTTGACTCCTGGGATGTGAAGTTAGTTACTACAAAGAATTTGGGTGCTGGCATCTCTGCGTGGAAATTTTCTCCAAGGTTCAACAAAGCAGGCTTCTTCCCAACAAAATCATGCATTTCCACATATTTGTAAGCTGTGGTGGTTTTACTCAAACCATTTCAATCACTACTTTTCTTTTTTGCTTTCAGATATTCTTGAATCGTTCTCTCAGTTGACTTGTCTACTGACTTTATCTTAGGCTTCTAGTTTATTCACTCCTTTATAGTTAAATTGCAGTGAACATTTGATCCTGTAATGATCAAACCCATTGACTTAGTGGCTGGCTATGTAGATTAATTGCTCACTAATAATTTTTGTAAATTTCAGGCACCTTCATTTACAAGGTTATTAATGATAGAGTTTCATAGATACAGTATTCCATCACCACACCCTGCATCAGACTGGCTACTTTAATCCACTGTTGTCATAGTTCCATCAAACGTGCTCTCCCTCCCTCAATACCACCTTGGCCTTGGACTCCTATTTCTCCACCTAGGTAAGCTCTCCTAGGTTGAAGGGAAGCTCTGGAGTCAGCCACTTGATAATGCTTGATAATGATAATGTGACTGAGTTTCCCCTATAGCCTCATCTTGGGAAACCAGAGTGACAGAATATCCTGAATCTGGGACCTGCTCCTTCTAGACTAGTAAGCACATGAGAGAAAAAAAAATTAAACTCTTCAAGCCCACTTCAAGTGTCTACTTGAAACTTGGCATTAAAAATCCCATCCATTTTCCACTGACCAAGACCAAAGTTAACAGGGCAGAAACCTAGCTTCAGTGGGGCCAGAAATGAATCACTGTGAACATTTCAGCACATCTGGGGAAGCCAGAAATAGAGATGAACCTTCAATAGTTCATGTAGTGGTGAAGGTCCTTAGTTACTCTTTATTTTTCAAAAAGAGAGGAACATTCCATCCATATCAAAAACTTGTTCGGAAGATTAAAGAATAAACATAGGTCAACACTTAGAACCTATTGCATAGTAGGCAATGAGTCATTATTTTGATGATGACCACGATTGTCATGAATAAGGTCTTTGGGGAGTCTTTAAATATTTCTTTTTTTCCATACCCAGCTGTACTCAGGGGATACACCTGGTTCTTCACTCAGGAATTACTCCTGACAGTGCTCGGGGACCATATGGGATGCCAGGGATTGAACCTGGTTGGCTGCGTGCAAGGCATATGCCCTTATCTGCTGTGCTATCACTCCAGCCCTGTCTTTAAATGTTTATTTGTAAGAAATATTGTCCAAAGGGGCATGAATATGTTTCAATAGCAGAATACTATAACCACTTGAATACAGATATATATCATGTATGCCTATATACATGATATATCTATATATCTATCATATATCATATATGCATATATGCATATATATAGCTCTATATAGCCATATATAGATATACATATCTATGTATCATATTTGCATATATAGATCTATAGATCTATATGTTATATGGCTATATGCTATACATACATATATATATGTATGTATATATATATATATATTGCCCACATTGACAAAACTTTTCTACTTTTCATCCCTACAGGAATTACTGGTAAAACACTCAAATGATCTGGGGAATATGGAGATTTATATCTGTTTCAGAACATACAATGATCAGTTAAAATGATTCAAATTCAGAACCCCAGCTCTAACAATAATTCTGCTTTTTTTTGTTTATGAAGTATGAAACTTAAATATTAAGCAAAGTTGACAGTTTGGCAGGAAAACAAAGCTTCATTCTTCATCTGGTTTCTCTGAACAAAGTATGTAAAGGAAAAGGAATGTGATTATTTTTGTTGCATTATTCTTGGAAAGATAATATCAAATAAATGTCTGAGAGTTTAGAATATTTTCCCCAGTTTTGGGATATATTTGTTTATTCTTTTTTATTGTATTTTTGTTAAGCATAATGTGTTTGTTGTATTTTAATTAGCTTACCAGTTTACTATATTCTCACACTATTGGTGATATGTATCTGGGAAAAGGTATGTTTTTATGAACTCTAATTATAAAATGCAAAGAAATAATGTAGTGTAGAAACCAAAACTCTTGAGTTTCTCCTCCAAAGGGAAGATGTATTTTAAGCGCTTTATTCATATCGATTTGGGGTACAAATATGTAATGTAATAATAAAAATTTAAATGGAAACTCACTACAGATTGGCGTATTCTGGTAAGACAATTTTACCCTCTTGGGAAAGAATGGTAGAGCAGTTGCAAACTTTCTAAGATAAAAATGAGACAAAATGGTTTTAGTCTGAACAAAGCATGATGATAGTCATATCATAATCCAGCTTGGCTAAACTTTGGAGGATTTGTAGATTGAACCAAAATGGACATTTTTATTTTTAAAGCACAAAATAAACTTTTCGTGTGTCTGAGGGAAAGGATGTTGAATAACCATATTCCTTTACAGCCTAGAGGAGAGAAAATATGACATTTGGAGCTTAAATTGTACTTTAATTTAGAAACTTCTAAAGCACAGAAATTATTTCATTCACTAAATCTCCTAGGAAAGTAGCTCCGGGCTATTTAATAATAACAGAAACTATTCCAACTATTCAGATCATCAGGTCACATTGCAATTCTTGAAATCTTTGGGATATGTCTGTAAATGATCTAAGGATCAGGAGTGCATGAGAAGTGAATACCAACAATCGCTGTTAGTGAACGCATGAAGGAGAAGAGATTAAGTTGTTTTATGAAGGGAATCTCATATATTGCGGTTCTTCTGTTATAGGCGACTATTACTGATGTTCCAAATGCTTGCAATAAAGATGTTCAATGGCGCCTTGTACTAAGTAGCTCAACTTTCCACAGCAAAGTAGAGATTTTCACCACTAGAAAATCCCAAAGTTCTGAGGACTATTAGGATCATTATTCCTATATGATGCAAATCATTTCAAACTCTTTGGTGATATCCATAGAATGTATTTTCTGATACCAGATGTGTACCTGACTGGACATTTAGTCTGTAACTGGTAGTTAAACCAAGCTGTGTTGTCACATTGTTAACATCATGTTTTTCTCAGGCACGTATCTACTTCTCTCTAATAAAAATAAAACAAGTTGGAATAACTACCATCAGGAAGAAACCACCTTGACACTCAATTTTTTACTGTCCCTCTCAGCTGACTGGGACAGGAAAGACACATTTGAGTTGGTTGCTGACATCTGGTAATTTGTAGGGTCTTGAAGCAATCACATTAGCTTCTTAGCAGCGTAATTGAACACAGGCAGTGGTCTCTCACTGTTAAGTCTGTGTCTCACAGTCAAGTGTGCTCCACAGAAGGGTGTTGTGACAGCTTCTGTCTCAGCTGAAGCTCTTCAGCTACACTTGTCTCAGTGTTTTGGTCATTGTGACCTCAGAGAGAAAATAGTCGTGGATGCCAGAGATGTGGAAACCCCAAGATAGCAGAACTATCTTTAAAGAACATTGAACTCAATGTGCTTCTCACAATGCAACAAAGCAAGAGAAATGTTTGTATTGATTTGATACCTTGCCTGAACTTCTCAGGAAATAACCTATTAGCCCACTGTACAAAGCACTTAGGACAGAGAAAGCAAATGTATTTCTGTCCAATAACTCAGCCCTCATTCTGGGGATACTTCTCATCACAAGCATTAGTTAAATCCCATTCTTTGACTGTGTACTGAAAGCAGAAAAAGGAACAAACATGATAATCTTTCAGTATCTGTATTACAAACCATAATTGCCAATGGGACACAGAGAGACAAGGAAAAAGAAGGGAAAGTGCCTGCCAAAGGGACAGGCTGGAGGGTGGGAGGACAGGGGTGTATCAGGAAGGCAAAGGAACACCATTGGTGGTGGGAAATGTGCACTGGTGGAGGGATGAATGTTGGAATGCTCTATGACTGGAACTCGATCATGAATAGCCTTCTGACTGCATCGCATGGAGATTCAAAAAATTAAAAATAAAAAAACAAGACCCACTCTTTGTTTGACTCAAAGGTTCAATGAAGCAAAGTTAAAATCTGGCAAAAAGTTATGTATGAGGCAAACAAAATATACACGTGTTGGTGATAGAAATATTATTTTGTGTATAAAGTTTAGTATAATTACATCTGGTGAAACAGAAAAGTACACACAAGGAAGAATCTGATACTCCTTTTTCTGAGTGTATGTGGGAGTAATCTGTGCACAAATGACTAAAGGAAGTATGAACAAAGTTTATTTTCCCCTTTCACTTCCCTATGTTGTTTAGACAACACAGTGGACTTGTTTGTGGTGCTTGCCAATGGTGCTTGCAACCACATCTGGTTGTGGTGTGCATGCATGCATCCATGGTGTTTGCCAGGGTCACAGACTTCAATGTAGTGCTAGCACCACCCAACTGTGCGCTAGAGGGGGTGCTCTGTGGTGGCTTGCAGGTTGCTAGAGCCACAAAGTCTATAGTGGCGGCAGAGACCAAGCTCATGCTTGCAAGGCAAGACCTTTTGCACAGAACCAGTCCTGGACTACCAGGTGTTGAATGACAGGTTTAGCTAGCTTGGGAGCTTTGCTCACAGCTTAACCTATTTACATTTTCTTAAGCCAAGGAGCATTCTAATGAGATCTCTCTTCTATGTAAACACTGATAGAGAGTGTGGTAACTACAGAAGTCACCTTGACTCTGAATAACTTCTGACTTATTCAGAACTTCTGAATAACTTCAGACTTATACATTGACTAAGATTTCTATGTTATCTAGATTGGACGCAGTTTCTCTTTATACCCACTGCACCCAGAGTGGGACAGTTAGAATTTACCAGGAGACTGCCATCCTGGCTATGTTGAGACTAGTTTAAGATGGTAGGAAGGATAATACTAGTTTGCCCGCAAGAAGGCGGGTGTGACCCTTTCAGTATAAGGAGAACAAGATACTCAGAATCACCCTCATGCAGATAATAAATAAGAAGGACCTGTGGATACCATCTAGATTACATGAAGTCCATGAAATTAAGATGTAGTACTTTATATCAGCCTCCCTCTCCAGTGTTTTACATAAAATAATCTCATAAGAAGACATTAGTCCTTAACATACTCCTTTGTTTATACCTATAATAGGTTGTGGCATCACCCTTCTACTAACTGTTTAGGGTTCTTTGTTGACAGGACCGTCCCTGTTACAGATAGGATTACTTTGGTGTATATAAGGGGATTGACTTGAGGCACCCCCTCCCTTCCCCTTCCCCTTTTTTTGGTAGGACTCCTCTTGGGTGAGATCCTCTCTCTTTGGTGGGAGACTTGAGCTTTCTTGTATGGTCTAAGTTCTGACCAGAGCTAGAGTTTTATCATTATGTTGAATTGTGGTGGTAGAGCTTTTGTACTATTAAAAACCTTTTTGGAACTGCGCCAGGACCCGTGAGTTTTCATCTGTTCTCCTGCGGTCTTGGAGGTAAAAGAGAACTTCAGTCCTGATACTGTTGGGGACTCCAGCGGCTCCCCAACACCCAGGATATGCATTTTAGCATCTTGTTATATGTGACCAGTTGAGAGCTATTTCAATGTCCACCACTGGTAAGTGAACAAATATGTATGACCTGGTATGACAAAGTTTATAGATAACAATGTGATTAAAGCTTAAAAGCAGGAATCTGACATAAAAACCCAAGATGCACAGTCATATGTGTGTGATGAAAATGCAAATATAATATTGAATATTGTATATCGGAATAGTTGTGGGTAAATAGTGCTGCAAAGAACTGCCCTTTAAACTGTCCTTGCTGTCCCTGGAAAGTTGGTAAATGAGAAAAAGTGATACGATTAGATTATTTTGCAATTCTACAGTTACTTTAAAGGTAACAGGACTTTGTACTTTATAGTTCTGAGATATAATTCTCTAGTTGCTATTTGAAGCAGGCTCTGTGCTTTTCTGTATTTCATAAGCACTTGTCCCTGCATTCACAGTGTTTACAATTTAAACAAGAAACAACATCTATTATACATAAAATAAGAGGAGAATAATCAAGTGGTTATGCTGCCTTAGGTTTTCCTAACAGAGAAGCATTTCAGAAAAGAAAAAGAAAGACTCACAAGAGCTTTTAAGATCCTAAAAGGGAAATGCAGACTCCAAATCATTTCCATAATAGCACAAACATGGCATTCCATTTTTATACTCATATCGTACAAGTATAGAGGGGAGATGTTCAAAAGATAGATGATGTTCAATATTAAAACAAATTGAATGCAGAATCAGATAAGAGACTCCAGCTATTTTCTATTAAGTCAGACATTAAAGAGATTTGCAAAACCATAAAACACACCAACTCAGTAAACTGGTATTTGTTTTCAAAAGCAATATATTTTCATAGAATATGCTGCTTACATTCATATTTAATAGATTGCCTATTGTTACTTGACAGAAATAAATAAATATGCATTTATTTTTATTATTATTTTTATTGAATCACTCTAAGATAACAAAGCTGTTCATAATTGAGTTTCAGTCATACAGTGTTCCAATGCCCATTGTTCTACCAGTGCACATTTCCCAACACCAATATCCCCAGTTTCCCTTCCCCAACCACAACCGCCCACTTTGGCATGCATTTTTCTTATCTCTCTCTCTCTCTCTCTCTTTTATTTTTTAATTTTTTATTATACCACCGTGAGACATACAATTACAAAGGTATTCATAATTGGTTCTTGGTAGTACAGTATACCAGCACCCATCCCTCCACCAGTGCCCCATTTCGACCACCAATGTACCCCCACCCCTCCCGCCCACCCCCAGGCTACCTCAATAGCAGCTATCCCAGTATCCTCTCTTTCTCTCTCTGTCTCTCTCTCTGTCTCTGCATCTCTCTCCCTCTTCTTTTACACATTGTGGCTAGCCCTGCAGATATTTAGAGTTTATCACTTAAGTCTCTTTGTGTATATTCAATGGAGAGCTTTAATCTGCCATTACCATTTCCCACATTTAGTAAAACACTGGTATCTATTTATATCCTATTAATGAATGCAGTCATTCTATATCTGTCCTTTTCCTTCTGACTAATTTCACTCAGCATGATAGTCTCCATGTTCATCTATGTGCAAGTAAATTTCATAATTTCATCTTTTCTGACAGCTGCATAGTATTCCATAGTGTAGATGAACCACAGTTTCTATAGCCAGTCCTCTGTTCTCGGGCATTTAGGTTGTTTCCAGATTCTAGCTATAGTGAATAGCGCAGAGATGAATAAAGAAGTACAGATAGTGTTTCTGCTATGTGTTTTTCGGTCTCTCGGGTATATTCCCAGGAGTGCTATTGCTGGATCAAATGGGAGCTCAATATCTAGTTTTCAGAGGAATACCCATATTGTTTTCCAAAAAGGGCTGGACCAGCCGGCACTCCCACCAGCAGTGGATGAGAGTCCCTTTTTCCCCACATCCATGCCAGCAACGGTTGTTCTTGCTGTTTTGGATGTGTGCCAGTCTCTGTGGTGTGAGATGGTACCTCATTTTTGTTTTGATTTGCATCTCCCTGATGATAAAGATGAAGAGCACTTTTTCATATGCCTTTTGGCCATTCGAATTTCTTCTTTTTGGAAGCTTCTGTTCATTTCTTCTCCCCATTTTTTGAAGGGTTTTTTTTTTTTTTTTTTTGTGGAGTGCTACCAGTGCCTGATATATCCTGGATATTAACCCCTTGTCAGCTGGGTATTGGGTGAATATCCTTTCCCACTCTGTGGATTTTCTTTGTATCTTGGTCACCGTTTCTTTTGAGGTGCAGAAGCTTTTCAATTTTATATAATCTCATTTGTTTATCTTTGCCTCCATTTGCTTGGTCAGTGGTGTGGCATCTTTTTTTTTTAAATTTTAATTTTTTATTTTTAAAATTACAAAGATATACAATTAAAAAGTTCATATTTGGGTTTTGGTCAAACAGTGTTGCAGCACCCATCCCGCCACCAGTGCCCATCTCCCACCACCAACATCCCCGGTTCCCTCCCCCCCCCCCCCAGCCCTGCTCCATGGCAGGTTCTTGATTTCTTTCCATTACTCTCTCTTTCTCTTTTCCTTCCCCTCCAGACTATGAATTACAGAACGTACATTAAAGGGTTATCATGTGTATCTTTTTGCCTCTATTTAATGCTCAGTTCTAGGTTGGCATTAGTACCCTCAACAATTGTCAGCACACTGTTCCATTTCTGTCTTACCTAGCCTCTGAATCCCACACGTTTGTGATAATTTCCACCTTTGACAGGACCTCCTGATATATGTTTCACTTGATCTTGGATATTGGTATCATAATATGTACCTATATATTTATGTTATGCAGATAAATGCAGTCATTCTGTATCTGTCTCTCTCCTTCTGGCTAATTTCGGCTCAACATAATCTTCTCCATGTCCATCCATTTATAGGCAAATTTTATAACTTCATTTTTCCTAACAGCTGCATAGTATTCCATTGTGTAGATGTACCAAAGCTTCTTTATCCAGTCATCGATTTTCGGGCACTCTGGTTGCTTCCAGATTCTGGCTATTGTGAATAATGCTGCTATGAACATAAAAGTAGGGATGGTGTTTCCGCTGCGTATTTTTGGCTTCCCACAGTAGATTCCCAGGAGTGGTATCGCTGGGTCAAATGGGAGTTCAATTTCTAGTCTTTGGAGGAAAGTCCATATTGTTTTCCAGAAAGGCTGTACCAGCCGGCATTCCCACCAACAATGGATGAGTGTCCCCTTTTTCCCCACACCCACGCCAGCACTTGTTGTTCTTGTTCTTTTGAATGTGTGCCAGTCTCTGTGGTGTAAAGTGGTATCTCATTGTTGTTTTGATTTGCATCTCTCTGATGATTAGTGATGATGAGCATTTTTTCATATGTTTTTTGGCCATTCGAATTTCTTCCTTGCTGAAGTTTCTGTTCATTTCTTCTCCCCATTTTTTGATGGGGTTGTTTGTTTTCTTCTTGTAAAGTTCTACCAGTGCCTGATATATCCTGGATATTAACCCCTTATCGGATGTGTATTGGGTGAATATTCTTTCCCATTCTGTGGACTGCTTTTGTGTCTTAGTCACTGTTTCTTTTGAGGTGCAGAAGCTTTTTTAGTTTCATGTAGTCCCATATGTTTATCTTTTCTTCTAGTTGCTTTGTTAGTGATGATTTTGTCTTTGAAGATGCCTTTAGCATCTTTAAAGATACTTTTGTTTCAATGGTGTAGAGCGTTTCTCCTATGTTCTCTTCGATGTACCTTATAGATTCATGTCTGATATCGATATCTAGAATCCATTTTGATCTGACTTTTGTGCATGGCGTTAGAAGGAGGTCTAAGTTCATTTTTTTACACGTAGCTGCCCAGTTTTCCCAGCACCATTTGTTGAAGAGACTTTCTTTGATCCACTTAATATTTTTTTGCTCCTTTATCTAAGATTAAGTGGTTGTATATTTGAGACTGTGTTTCAGGATATTCAGTTCTATTCCATAGGTCTACGGGTATGTCTCTATACCAGTACCACAGTGTCTTAATTACAACTGCTCTGTAGTAGAGCTTGAGGTTTGGGAAAGTGATACCTCCCATCTTCTTTTTTCCTAAGGATTTCTTTAGCTATTTGTGGGGCTTTATTATTCCATACAAATTTCAGGAGTGTTTGTTCAATTTCTTTGAAGAACATCATGGGTATCCTTATAGGGACTGCATTGAATCTGTATAAAGCTCTAGGGAGTATTACCTTTTTGATAATGTTAATCCTTCCAATCCATGAGCAAGGAATGTGTCTCCATTTCCTCAGGTCTTCTTTTATTTCCTGAAGTAACGTTTTGTAGTTTTCTTTGTAGAGATCCTTTATATTCTTTGTCAAACTGATTCCTAGGTATTTGATTTTCTGCAGCACAATTGTGAATGGGATAATTTCTTTAATGTCCCTTTCTTCTCTTTTCGATGTTTGCATACAGGAAGGCCATTGACTTTTTGGTATTGATTTTGTACCCTGCCACTCTACTATAGGAATATATTATTTCTAGGAGCCTTTTGGTAGAGAGTTTCAGGTTTTCCAGGTATATATCATGTCATCTGCAAATAGTGATAACTAGGCTTCTACCCTTCCTATCTGGATGCCCTTAGTGTCTTTTTCTTCCCTGATTGCTATGGCAAGTACTTCCAGTACTATATTGAATAGAAGTGGTGAGAGTGGGCAGCCTTGCCTTGCACCTTATTTTAAGGGAAGGCTTTCAGTTTTTCCCCATTGAGAATGATGCTCGCTGTGTGCTTGTAGTAGATGGCCTGGATAATATTGAGGAAGGTTCCTTCAATCCCCATTTTCAGAGAACTTTTATCATGAATGGGTGTTGAATCTTGTCAAATGTCTTCTCTGCATCTATTGATTTGATCATATGGTTTTTATTTTTCTTTTTTGTTGATATGATGTATTTTGTTGATTGACTTGCGGATGTTGAACCATCCTTGCTTTCCCGGGATGAATCCCGCTTGGTCATGGTGTATAATCTTTTTGATGACTCTTTGGATTCTATTTTTTAGTATTTTGTAGAAGTTCTTAGCATCTGTATTCATCTGGGAGATTGGTCTGTAGTTTTACTTTTTTTGTGACATCTCTGCCTGCTTTGGGTATCAGGGTGAGATGTGCCTCGTAAAAGCTATTTGGGAGTGTTTCTATTTCTTCAATTTGCCAGAAGAGCTTGAAAAGAATTGGGAGTAGGTCCTCTTTAAAGGTTTTGTAGAATTCACTGGTGAATCCATCTGGACCTGGGATTTTGTGTTTCGGGAGACTTTTGATTACCGATTCTATCTCCTCGATGGAGATAAGTTTGTTGAGGTATTCCAAATCTTCTTGTTGTAAACTTGGGAGGCTATAGGAATTCAGGAATTTGTCCATTTCTACGAGGTTCTCTTGTTTCGTGACATACAGGCCCTCATATAAATCTCTGATGATCTTTTGAATTTTTGTGGTTTCTGTTGTGATGTCCCCGTTTTCATTTCTGATTCTATTTATTTGGGTTCTCTCTTTTCCTTATCTTACAAGTCTTGCAAGTGGTTTGTCAATCTTGTTTATTTTTTCAAAGAACCAGCTTTTGGTTTCGTTGATTTTCTGGATTGTTTTTTGACATTCCATCTCATTGATTTCTGCTCTAAGTTTTATTATTTCTTTCTTTCTGCTTGGGTTGGGCTCCTTTTGTTGATCACTCTCTAAGATCTTAAGTTGTGAGGTCAGACTGTTTGTGATGGCCTTTTCTTATTTTCTGATGAATGCTTGAGGAGCTATGAACTTGCCTCTTAACACTGCTTATGCTATATCCCACAAGTTCTGGTAATTCGTGTCTTCAGTCTCATTTGTTTCAGGAAATCTCTGGATTTCCTCTTGATTTCTTTTATGACTTGCTGGTTGTTCAGCAGTGAGCTGTTTGGTATTGGTGTCCATTTTTGTGTACAATTAACATCTATTTTTAGTGAACCATAGTCTGAAAAAATAGTTGGCACAATTTCTATCTTCTTAATTTTATGGAGGTAGGATTTATGGCTCAGCATGTGATCTATTTTGGAGTATGTTCCATGTGCATTGGAAAAGAAAGTGTATTCAGCTTTTTGGGGATAAAATGCCCTGTATATGCCTACTAGCCCTCTTTCATCCATCTCTTCTTTTAGGGCCAGAATTTCCTTGGTAAGATTCAATCTTGTTGATCTATCCAGTGTTGATAGAGCAGTGTCGAAGTCTCCAACTACAATTGTGTTGCTGTCAATGTCTTCTTTGAAATCTATTAGTAGTTGTTTTGGGTATTTTGCTGGCCCCTCATTGGGTGCATATATGTTTAATAGCGTGATTTCTTCCTGATCTATGCATCCCTTGACTATTAAGAAGTGACCTTCACTGTCCCTTCTGACCTTCTTCAGCCTGAAATCTATGTTGTCGGATACCAGTATGGCCACCCCAGCCTTTTTGGATGGGTTGTTTGAATGAAGGATTGTTTTCCAGCCTTTTATTTTGAGCCTGTCTTTGCTCCCATTGTTCAGGGGTGTTTCTTGAAGGCAGCAGAATGTCGGATTCAATTTTTTGATCCATTTTGCCACTCTGTGTCTCTTAACTGGTGCATTTAGACCATTGACATTGAGAGAGATTATTGTCATGGGATTTTGTGCCATTTTTCTGAATAGGTTGGTTGTTCTTTTGGGTTATGTCTCATCTTATAGTAGATCTTTCAGTTCTTCTTTTTAAGGTTGGTTTTGATTTTACAAAGTTCCTAAGCTGTTGTTTATCCAAGAAGTTGTATATCTGTCCTTCAAATCTGAGTGAGAGTTTAGCTGGATAAAGAATTCTTGCTGAGGCATTCATTTCATTAAGTTTTTATTTACTATATCCCACCACTGCCTTCGAGCTTGGAGGGTGTCTTCTGAGAAGTCTGCTGAAAGTCGAATGGATGCTCCTTAGTATACAATATCCTTCTATGATCTTTCTGCCTGAAGAATTATGTCTCTGTCTATGGCATCCATTACTTTGACTAGGATGTGTCTTGGGGTCTTTCTATTGGGGTCTCTTCTTGCTGGTACACGTCTGGCTTCTTGGATCTAGATGCCTTCGTTTTTTAACTCGGGAACTTTTCAGCCAGGATGTTT
Source organism: Cryptotis parvus (assembly GCA_021461705.1). Classification (NCBI taxonomy): domain Eukaryota; kingdom Metazoa; phylum Chordata; class Mammalia; order Eulipotyphla; family Soricidae; genus Cryptotis; species Cryptotis parvus. The sequence continues at coordinate 3,482 of JAJIBD010007549.1, read as the reverse complement.
TTAACTGTTTTAATTTCCTTGGGGCTACTTTCCTGTCCCTCTGGGATGCCGATGATTCTGATGTTGTTCAACCTGGCTTCATCCCATTCTTCTCTGTTCCATTGCTGATCCATTTTCCGGTCTTTTTTCCATCTTATGTAGTTCTCTGAGTGCTTTCTGCAGCTCATATTCAGTCTCACTGATTCTCTCTTCTGCTGTTGTCATCCTACTGTTGAGAGCCCCTATTGTGTTTTACATTTCATATACTGAGTTTTTAAGCAATGATATTTCTATTTGCATGGTTCTCATTTCTGCTTTCATTTCCTCCCGTAGTTTATTGACTGCCCTTTCAACTGCTTCCTTTATGTTCTCTTGTATTTTATTGGACATCTGCACCATTTTTTATTCACTTGATCACTTGATCACTTGAATCCCGTTATTCATCGATTTGCTTGAGCAAGCGCCAGTAACATTTCCATTGGACCCTATCACGTGCCAATGTAGCCCAATGGCAACTGGTTGATTCAGGAATATGAAGAGCCTCAAACCGTTCCTTCAGGGTCTTTACAAGGAAGTCTGACCATCTTGTAGGTGGGCGGCCACGTGATCTTTTGACATCACGTGGGATCCAATCGGTAATGGCTCTAGTCCAGCGGTTATCTACAAATTGCATTACATGTCCAGCCCATCTTATTTTCGAAGCCTCGGCAAATGAGACAGCATCCTGATTCTGGAATAGCGACGGAGGTCAGAACTCCGGATTCCTTCTCTCACTTGAGTGAGGCGTGATATTCCAAGCATAGCTCTTTCTAATCCTCTCTGGGAGACCCGAATAGCATTCTCATCCTGCTTTCATAGGGCCCAGGTCTCTGAGGCCTATGTTAATGCAGGGAGAACAGTGGAGTCAAAGAGATGTGCCCGGAGTTGGAGGTTCATTGTCCTTTTAGCTATTTCTTCGATGCCTTTGAAGGCATTCCATGCCTCTCTCTTCCTCCTGTGCAGCTCAGGTTTTTGGTTGTTCATCATGTTGATTTCTCGACCTAGGTACACATAACTGATGCATTCAGAGATGTTTGTTCCATTGAGAGTGAATGGGGCCTCTGGAACTAGTTCATTCTTCATGAACATAGTTTTCTTTAGATTCAGCTGTAGACCTATCTTTCCACATTCTTGGTTAAAGTCAGCCAGCATTTGTGCTGCTTGGCTAATGTTTGGTGTTATTAGAACAATGTCATCAGCGAAGCGGAGGTGGTGTAGTTGCCGACCATCTATCTTCACTCCCACTCCTTCCCATTCTAATTGGTGCATGATATTCTCAAGGGTGGCGCTGAAGAGTTTTGGTGAGATGGTATCACCCTGTCGAACCCCTCTTTTCACATTAATGATCACTTCTTTGTAGAATGGTGAAATCCTGGTGGTGAATCCGTAATACAGCTCATGAAGGATCTTGATGTATTGGGTTTGAACACCCTGTTTGGCTAGGGCTTCCATGACTGCTTCAGTCTCCATAGAATCAAAGGCTTTCTGTAAATCAATGAACGTGAGACAGAGCGGCATCTTGTACTCCCTACAAACCTCAATGAGCTTGGTTACTGTGTGGATATGGTCGATTGTGCTGAATCCTTTCTGGAAGCCTGCTTGCTCACTTGGTTGTCCTTCATCTAGTGTTCTGCTAATGCTGTTCAGGATGACTCATGCAAACAGCTTGTGGATGATAGACAACAGGCAGATGGGGCGATAGTTGTTGATGTCGATGTCGTGAATGTAGAATTTCTCAATTTCATCTTCTTTGTATGTGGATGTTGGTGCGTAGACAATGAAGATAGAAATTGCTGGCAGTGGGCCACATCTCTTCAAGTGTAATCATCCTATTCAGTTTGTTAGGCATTCAAATGAATCAATGTTTATGGTCATGTTCGTGTTGACAAGGACACCAACGCCCACCAATGCCTCTTTCGCCGCATGTTCCAAGGAACAATTCTTCTTCTGTGTCAAATACAGCATGATGCAACTGACGCCTCCCCGCCTCAGTCAGACCAATGATGTCGTTCTTGATCTTTTTCGCTTGCAGCATCAGATCCTCAATATATGCTTCTGATGCCAGTGTATGCGTGCATTGAAAGTACAGACAGTCATTTTAGTCCTTCTTCGCTTTGGCAGCCTAGAATGGCCATGAAATTTTATCACGCACTGCTTGTTTGCCTCTCTTACTGCTGCCATATTAAGGGCTCTTTTTTTTTTAAGTTTTATAGTTTATTTAATTAAAAATTATTATACCACCATGAGATATACAATTACAAGGATGTTCATAATTGGGTCTCTGTCATATAGTGTTCCAGCACCCAGCCCTCCACCAGTGCCCCATCCCACCACCAATGTCCAAACACTCCTTCCCACCCAACCCCAGCCTGTCTCTATAGCAGGTACTTTTTCTTTCTCTTTCTTTCTATCTCATTTCTGCCTCTGTATTTCTCTCTCTTCTCTTACACTTTGTGACTTGCTCTACAGATATTTACGGCTTATGATGTAAGTCTCTCTGTATTCAACAGTGAGTTCTAGTGTGACATTATAGTTCCTCATTCCCCACTAACCTCCCCAGTTTGCCACAACTACAATGATAATTATAGTTGTATAAATGTGAGAGATCCTGGGAAGGACCTGGTCCTAACCTACATTATTATCTAGGCCTCTTGTGCTGCCACAGAGTGGCTGCCAGCAGCGCAGCATGGGTCCAGTCTGTCCTTTGTCTGGTTCTGCTGGCTAAGGAGGCTGTGAGCACATAGCCACACCTGCCGACATGGAGAGGGAGGAGCCCAAATACCCACTCCAAGTCCGGCCAGCACAGCTCCCCCACGTGTCTGCTTAACCCTAGGAGCTCTGTTGGACTCTGCCAGGGGCTGAGCCGCCCCTGGCCTTCCTCCTAAACTCCATGGGCTGCTCCACATGGGACAAGTGACACAGCTGTGGGTCTGATCTGTCTCTTGTTCGGTTCTCTGTTATAGTTTTTATCTCATTTGTTGACTCTGTGGTTTGGATACCTCTCTTCTTAACTACTGATGTACCTGAGGCCCACGCTACTTCCTACCCGCCTCTTCTTATCCCCTAGCCCCCAATTTATTTTATTAAGGGCTCTTTTTGGGGTCAGGAAAATAAACATTTCTGTTACTGGATTTGGCATATCGAACACGCATCGGACAGCTTCCCAGGCTCTGCCATGCGGGCGCTATATTCTCATTACTTTGTGGGACTCTCTCAGAGGAGTGGGTTGAATATTTACAGTAATTTGGAGTGTAAATTTCACGGCCACTATGCGGCGCGCAAGGGGGAAATCTGGTTTTTTATTTTTTTATTGAGCTCCTTATCATACTACCAATTTCTTCTCTAATTTCATTGTCAGAGAGATCTTGCACATCTGTATTTTTTTTTTTTGAGTCTCAGGGTCAATGCCTTCATCAGTTCTTCGAGCTGGGGATCTGCATTGTTTCCTCATGGTGTTGCTGTGT